>RJVT01000027.1:1316261-1356261 GCA_018835575.1 Cotesia chilonis
CCACAGTCGGTAATGTAGACCCTTAGCATAGACACGAACCCACAAATCTGTTTTACCGACTGGGCTTGCCTCCCCCTGACACACTACTTTTGTTGTAATTTTGTCATCAATCAAGTTAATTTATCCACTACAATATTCATCTTGCGTAATTCAATTAATCAACAACAACACCAAATACGAGAAGGACCATCTGCACAGTAACTTTTGTAAGTAAGTAAAATAAATTTAACTGGCACACGTGGTAACTTCTGTCCTATAATCTTTCTAATCGAGCTCTTAAAACAAAAGACAATCATAAATACGGGAGCGGAATATCCCAGGGCAGTGGACCAAAATTATAAACGAAATCCAGGCGATTATTTCTTATCCGCGAGGTTTAGTGGCTTGGAAACTAAGATTTTTCATAGAAGTAAAAATTTTAGTGTTTCAATGGCGCTCGAACAGGGTCGCTGCCCTCATTGATGAATGTCTTTGTTCCAAAAAAATTGCAAAAATTCGTAAATTCATTTCTACTTTAAAAATTCAATACTTTACAGATAGAAAATTAATTAATACGATTAATCGATAGAATTCTCGTCACAAATAACTATAAAATTCTATTAAGATAGCAAAAATTTTTGCTGAAAAAGAAAAAAAATTCTAAACTTATAAAATTAATCTCTACATTGACAAAAATTGCCACGTTTTCATACAATCTCATCTAATATTAAGTATAATAAACTGAAAAGAATTATATTGTGTACATAAATTGTAATATTGTAAAACTACAATCCGATTATTGTATAAATTTATGCTGATGTCATTTATTTTACGATAACTGAGAAGTACTCTCAGTAAAATTCCAGTAAAAATAATTTCGACAAAATTTTTATCAGTATATAAATCTTACAAATCCATTGTCTATCATATTTTGTGTGCCGGGTCGTAAGCCATAAACACGCTGCACGCTCGGGCTAAAGTAAACACGACACAAGGTCGCTTCACTCAAACGTCCTTCGAAGAATCGGTCGTCATATACTAAGTATTGTAACGTTCGGAAATAAAATTAAAATCTTTAAGTTTTATTCCTACACAAGAATTTCTTTTGTCTAGCCAAGTCGAAACTAAATCTCTTATTTAATTTTATTACTCAAAATAAACTCTTAGTAGAAAATATTTTAAGACTAAAATTAAACATTGCCGTTAAAATAAATTATTTTATTTAACTTCACAGCTCGAATTTCAGAAAAATAACGTTCGAATTAATTATCATAAATTAATAAGCTCATTGTCGAAGTAAAATTTAGTGATTAAATTAATAACCCCGAGTATCGGATAATTATTAAATAAATCCGGGATTGTAGCGATTTAGCTTGAGTACGTTACCGAGGAAAACCATTGTCAAAAATCTAAGATTAAAATTTTCTATCAGGTGTGTCACCATAAAATAAAATTCCCGAAAATTTAATCCAACCGAAAATTAATTAAGTAAAATAATTAAGAAAAATTTTAATATCAGAATTTTTCAAAAATGTTTCCCCGTACGCCAGTAAACCGATTCCCGGTACCTGTAAACAATAATGCGAGAACAAGATCCCCATGTAATCACATCAAGCCAGAATCTACTAAATTTTAACCCGACTCAAGTTCCCAGTTCAAGTCTATATCCACAGTTATCAGACGACTTACTTAGACTAGACAACTTCACAAAACGACTTGCATAACAGTACAAGTTACAACAATAATACTGACCCCGCTCAGACAATTCAAAACAACATGAGCGGAATACAAGACTTAGTGAATCCCGCAAATTTAAGCGGTAACGAGATAAATAGTGTACAAGACCCACTAGACCAACGAACGCAAACAACAACTATGTAAACGCAATACAAAATCCTGGGAATACCAATGTTGCGACACATGCTCTCGAGGAAGCAGTTAGACAGCTCAGATCGGAAAACGAAGCCTGGAAAGCCGCGTATTATCAATTAATACCACCCTTTGCCAGCACCCTAGTCCGAACAACGTCTGACGCTGTAAATAACAACAACAATCTGCCAATACTACGTATGCATTTCAGCCGCGGGAATTATTCCCGAATTCAAACTTCTCGGCGGGAAGTCATTTCGTACCACCCGCACCCCGCTTACCTCCCGCTACCACGGTACAAAACTCAGCGTTCAGTGGAGCTGCGCGTTTACCGTACGCGCACCCGTATATCCCACCACTCGTACCGCCAGTGTCTCAGTACGTACCAGCTACACACACACAAACATACACCACTGTATCTCAAGTCACACAAACTACACAGCACCGTCGATGCCATACTACGTACCAGCCACACACATACAGCCACACGACTGTACCGCACGTGACGCATACCTACACAGCACCGATAGCTTCTTTTCACGTACCCGCATCGCAGACACAGCAATACACGCACACTATCCCAGGCATGGTCCCAAGCGCTGCTCACTCTTATACATACCCGAGTACAGTTGCACCCTTACGGACTAATGACATTTGCCGGACTGCCAAATCGTGGAATATAATTTTTCCTTCACGTGACCCATCCGCAAAACTAGACGCTAAAAAATTTATCAAAACTTTAGAACAGAGAATGATCAGTAATGATATACCACTAGATAGTTTTAGGCCAGTAGTTGCTTCAACCTTAACTGGTAATATTCTAGACTGGTATTATCAAAACGAACACCTATTCACCGACTGGTCGATCTTCAAAACACACTTTAAAGTATGGCAAACCCACCAAACAGACGAGACCCTATTACAAGAAATTTATTCATATCGGCAATCGACGACGAACTCGGAGCAGCATTTATTAATCGAATGCAAAGTGCATTTGCCCAACTAGAAGAGCCGTTACCGGAAAGTCGACAGATTAAAATTATTATTCAAAAATTTAATTCCAAATTTTTACTTAAATTGCCGAGAACATATCAGTACCTATTCAATGCTTTATCAACGCGTTGGCGTTTGGCAATCGATTATGGACACTTGTAATCCCCCTAAGCAAGAACAATTAAATAAATCAAAAGTACAGAATCAGGGCTATTCCAAATCCAGAACGCGAATGAACGCTGTTACCGACACAGATCCTGATCAAGACGCGTTAAATACGGAAAACAACGAACAAACTACCCTAGACGCGGTATTAACTAACAAACAACCCAATTTCCGTAAAGAGAAGCCAAAAGACGACACTACAGACACAATAGTATCGTCAATAAACAATCTTCAGGTAGCAATGCAGGGCATGTTCGAAAACTTGCAAAAGACTCTCTCTCCACCACCACCTTCCGCGTCCTGTATACGCTGTGGACGTTATGGACATACATCCGACAAATGTTGCGCGAAAACCACCGATGAGATTCGGGCCAGAGCTGGTTTACCACCGTTGCCGAGAAACCCGGATCCAAAAAACGAGTAGGTGCCCTGGTGTATCCCTCTACAGCAGCCAGGGCCAAAACCGTTGCAGTAGAGACAAATAGTACTACTGAATCAGCCAGTCAAACCCACGTATCATCTATTTCTCCAGCTAACACCTTGGTAGAGCCAAAAATTGACAACTGTAAAGCTAGTACTTCCCAAACCTCGGATTTCCTATTTGATCCTCCACAACTAAACATTTCAGATTCGGAATATGAGGACTATGACGATTGTGACTACAATCAGACTCAGAATCGGAATTTCCCATTGATTCACCGAAATCAAAAATCAAATCAGACCATGACGAAACACCCGACTGTCTTATGCAAATACACGGTCCCAATCATCAGAATCGGACATATCTATCGCATACGCAGGCACCAACGCTTGTAAGTCGCATGATTACGGATATCACAATCGGACCTTTCAACATTGAAGCCATGTTGGACAGCGGAAGCGAACGAAGTTACATCTCTGAGACCGCGTACAATCGAATCCAAGGCAATGAACTTCAAGAACTCAGCCAGATCCCACCAGTACTGTAGGAGTAACATTAGCCGACTCTGCTTCAATATATACCCGCGGAGGCGCTCCATTCAAAGTAGAACTCGATGGAAAGACTATCTTAACCTGGTTGAGCGTATTACCTGGTCTATCACCCCAATTATCCTCGGTTTAGATTTCTGGCAGTCTGCAGACGTTCATGTAGAATCAAAAACTGCTACTTGGTACCTAGGCGGTAATTCCATCAAACATCAATTTCGTTCCCGTACAAATAAAACAAACCCCTGACATTAAATGCTCTATCTTCATCAGAACGATCTGAATTAAGTAATTTTCTCGAGACAGAATTTAATAAAAATAAATCTACCACGTTAGGAGTCACTAATTTAGTAAAACATCGTATCGAAGTAACTGACGAAACCCCAGTACGTTGTAAACCCTACAAACGCAGTCAGCCAGTAATGAAAGCATTGCACGAAAAAGTTGACCAATTACTCGAGAAAGGTATATTCGACCTTCGAATAGTAGCTGGGCTTGCTCACCAGTTATGGTCGCGAAAAAATAATACCTAGCGCATGTGTATCGACTATCGCCTTTAAATAAAAAGACCAAACAATCAGCGTACCCATTACCAATCATGCATCGAATTTTATCCAGCCTTCGAGGCGCAAAAATTATTTCTACTATCGATCTCAGCGACGCTTTTCATCAAGTATTAGTTGAAGAGAGTAGTCGACACTATACAGCATTTTGTGTCGATGGCCGCGGCCAATTTGAATGGATTCGGATGCCATTCGGGCTTGTTAACGCTCCTAGTACTTATCAAGCTCTCACTGACCAAGTTCTCCGAATCGTAATGCAAATTCTTTGGAAAAAGGCTCGGAAATATTTACCCAGCGCGCAAGAAAAAATTTTTGCCTACTTAGATGATTGGATTATTATCAGTAATACTCTAGAGGAACACATGACGTATTTACAAGCTGTTTTTGAAGCTTTTCGAATCGCGGGCCTCAAAATGAACGAAGAAAAAGTCAATTCGGACGTTCCGAAGTTAAATTCCTAGGCTTCATAATTAATGAAGAAGGCATGAGTCCGGATCCAGCGCGACTCGAACCAATAGCCGATTATCCGCGACCTACTAACCGCAAGGAACTTCGTAGATTTAACGGTCTTGTAAATTGGTATCAAAACACCTTAAAAATATTGCACAAGTCCAAGGTCCTTTAAATAAATTAACAAGCACGCGTGTAGACTGGAAATGGACTGATGTAGAAGAAAAAGCATTTGTCGAGACTAAGAAATCTACTACAAGCAGCCACATTAGCTCTGCCTGAGCCAGATCGCCCCTATCGCTTATACACTGACGCGAGTAACACTGGACTAGGCGCAATTCTCACTCAGTACGACTTTAAAGAAGATCGAGAGAATTTAATTATGTGTCTGAGCAGACCTCTGAATAAAGCTGAAATTAATTACACGACGACAGAAAAAGAATGCCTCGCGGTAGTTTGGGCCTTACGGAAATTACGTGGATACGTAGAAGGTCTTCCAGTTACAGTTTATACTGACCATTCCGCGTTAAAATGGCTCTACAATTTAAAAGATCCAGCAGGTCGTTTAGCTAGGTGGGCTATTGACTTATCAGCATACAAGTTGGACATTATCCATTACAGAGGAACCCAAAACGAAGCTCCAGACGCTCTATCACGCCTTTATGAAGATCCTGGATTAACAGAACTCTCAATTCAAAATCGTAGCATTCCTGAACTGAATTTCATGGTACAACGAAAAAGTCCGAGTAGTCCAAAAATTCCCGGAAAAATACCCCGAATGGAAGTACGAAGACGAAAGACTATATTATTACCGCCCAACAGCAGTCAAGGAAATTCTAGGTGACATTACCGCGTGGAAAATCGTCCTCACAGAACCTGAAGTCAAGCCTCAACTCGAGAAAGCCATTGCGATGTTCAATCGGACATTTAGGTATCGATAAAACCTACTGGCGTATCCGCGAGACCCATTACTGGCCCGGTATGTTCCGAGATGTTGTTTCCTATGTCAATTCTTGTGAGAGTTGCCTTAAAACAAAAAGTAATCAGGCTAAACCGCAAGGCTATATTGGTACTAGACCACCAACTCAGCCATGGACTATCATCTCCATGGATACCATAGGCCCTTACACTAAATCCTCATCTGGTTTCCAATATGCATTGGTAATTGAAGACATTTACACCCGATACTTAGAAATTTTCCCATTAAGACAACAAACTGGCAAAGAAATAATCAAGCATTTACGCGAGTATTAACCCACTGGGGCCCAGTTAAACAAATTATTTCAGATAATGGCAAAGAGTTTATAAATAAAGACGTTTTGGCTCTTATAAAACAGTACAATATCTTACTTACGCCTACTCCAATAGGACACCCATGTGCGAACCCCGTAGAACGTTGTAATCGCACGATAAAACCCATGATTATTTCATTTACTGGACAAAACAACGAGACTGGGACCTTCATATACCAGACTTAAAATTTGCCTATAATACTGCAGTCCACACCGCACTAGGCGTGTCCCCATTTTATTTAAATCATGGTCGTGACCCACACCCTATATCAGATACACCTGTTACTGAAAACTTTGACGAGACTGATATAACTGTTTGGAAATCCCGCATAAGTAGAATAAACGAACTTCGCCATTTTACAGAACATTACATGTTAAAAGCTCGGGAACGAACACGAAAACAACATGAAAAACGGTTCTCCACTCAATCTATTAATTTACAGGTCGGGCATCGCGTTTATTATTTAAATAAAAAATTAAGTAAAAAAGTTGATGGCTATAGCGCGAAGTTAGCACCTAAATATGCAGGACCCGCAGTAGTTACTGATATAATAAGTCCGATGGTCGTGAAATTATCAGATTTAAATGGCAATGGCCTCGGCACACATTATTTAAATGATTTGAAAATTCCACGAAGGTCTCATAGACAAATTTCATTACAGAAAGAAACTACTGAGAGTACTACAATGTCATCTATTACCAGCAGCGAGTCGAAAGCTAGTTCACATGCGAGTTTGGAGTCATTGATTCTCGACCCGCTGACCGAAACTCTAGCTTCCGACACCAGTTCATCTCATCTGAATGACACTGTATCACCACCATCACCTGAACCGTCAGCTGTAACCCCTGCATCGTCACCGACCATGGCTAAGCCTAGCCTGACTCCAGAGGAAGCTACCCAGCTCACCTTCGGCCGAATTCCCAGGCCCCTCGCAGTCCAGCTCGGCACAGTTACCGTAGCTACCGCAGTAACTACTCCAGTAGCAGCCACATCGACACCAGTGGCCAGCAGTCTGATTACAGGTCCAGTCAGTAATGCTAACCAGCCAGAGGATACTTTGACATCCACGAGCAGCAAGGCAGCTACAGAGCAGCCATCAGTCACTGATGCGAGTCAACAAACAGTTACCTCAGCATTCGTGAGCCGACTAGACTCTCTAGCTCAGCCAACAGCTAGACTCACCACGAACGACCTTTCTGGGTCAATGACATATTGGATGGCATTGAGCATCTGCGCATGCAGCTGCAAAGAAACACACGTGACATCCAGTCTTTACAACGCGATGTCACCAACCTAGCTGAGACAACTAACCAGCAACGTCGGAACCTTCGCGATGTAGCCGAAGAAGTCGTTGCCGTCAACCACCGACTCGAGGCGATGGAACCCTCCATCAAGCAGCTGGGTGATGACCTTCATCAAAGAGCACACCAGGAGGGACCCATAACCTTCCAAGTCACCGAAGAGCAGACCATCAGAACGGTCTACAACATCGGGACTACGCCAACCAACAAGGCGGTAGTTCCAGTCCTAGCCAGCCAGCCAGCGACAGCATGTGGACCGAATGCTGGACTGAAACCTCACACATCAACGTCCAGGCCCATCCGAGAGGGTTCTCAATTCCCTCCATCTCCACTATTGGCCCACAGAGCGGCTCGAGGAGAGCTCACCCAGGAGCAATCGAACCTCCTCCAAGCAACAGGAGCCATCAAGAAGGGCGCCCGGCTAAAACAGTAATGGTAACGTACGCTCATTCGTTACCGTACTCCCAGACTACGTCAGCACCTGAGTACAGTGCGCCGATATCACCAGAGGCTGCATATCAACAGTTTCTGGCTGACACTGACTCAGCAACCCCATCAACAACTACTACAGACGCTAACCAGGTATGCGTGCATAACGGAATCCGCTTTATGGACTACAACACCTTCTGTAAAGCAATCCGCAGCACTTGTGCTGCCGTTCGGCCAAGGATCCGACACCAAGAGCTCCAGGAGTCTTGGACCCAGACAGTGACTACCAGGCTCAGTCACTGTTCTTCTCCACAGGGTGCCAGAATTGTCGGCAACGAACACACAAAATTGCCGAATGCCGTCTACCATGGAGACCAGATATGTGTCACGTCTGTTACCAGGACCAAGTGACAACGGAAACGTGTTTCCGCCCACACGAGAAAGAACTGAAAGACCACTTCCGTGGACGTTGCTCAGGATGCGGAGTGGCAAATCAATTCTTCGACCCCATGTGCCGGGCTTGTAACCAGCGCTGGCCAAAATACAAGGACTGGATCAGTACCAAGTACACCAAGAGGACATGAGACTCTTCCACGAGGCCCATCTTCGTGCCATGAGGAAATAAACCCCCCCCCCTTACGGTTCAGGAAGTTTTCATCCTCATTCATCACTCTTTCATTAATACTTTAATAATTTTTATTACATTACTTTCTTATTATTTTAATTTTTTTGTTTGTTCATTACTGACAATAAGTCAGTTTATTATATACTTTAAAAATTGTGTGTTTACTACTATAAAATAAAATTCAAATAATTATTCATATTAATTTCTATATAATCGCAACATCATTCATATCATCTAATATATTATCTGCCAGTTTAATTTGTTTTATTTACAGCTGCAGTCCAAATCAAAAGAAAAAAAAATCAACCAACTATGATAAAAAATTTTATTATAAAATCTCTAATTTATTTTCTTTTTAGTTCAATAGATCGAAGTCTAGACCGGAGTTTCGACATTCGCTCAAGGAATTCACCAACAACAAATTCTTTATTTAAAAATAATTTTAAAATTTTAATTAATAATTTTTTTTTCTTTACAGGTGATGACTCACCAGTCTACCAACACATATATTCCTGAGGTGACTACTCACCAACCCAAAATTCCTCAAACTCCCTACTTTCTCATACCACTACTAGGTGACTACTCACCAACCCATCATACCACTATAGGTGACTACTCACCACTCTTTCTCATTAATAGGTGACTACTCACCAAATCATCATACTACTATAGGTGACTACTCCCAATCCTTTTCATTAACAGGTGACTACTCACCAAATCATCATACTATTATAGGTGACCACTCACCAAACCAAACTTTTCACACTGTCATTTCATCAAACTACCCTTCCTAAGTGATCACTCACCACCAACTCCTATCATCCTATTACCCTCAAACCTGGTGACGATTCACCAATTCTTCTAAAAGAGCTAGCTCGGTTCAAAAATTGACGGGGTAGTCTTGGCTTATCAGGGAGGATTGAGACACTACAAAATGTCCCGACTTTATCAGCCTGGCGCACTACTACCCGAAATTTTCGTTACCGATACTAGCTAAAATAATAGGAAGTCCCGTGACGTCACAACACGGCACGAGGAGGGGAAAAACGGTCAAAAACCCCGATACTTGAGCGGTGATCGACACTTCGATCTATACCCCGGTGTCAACCACCACGTTAGATTTATCTTAGTCATTCTTACCACGATACCACTATTACCACTATTAGGTGATTACTCACCAAAACTAAATAATTATTAACAACTATCACATCTATTAATTAATTATAAAGTTTATATCATCATTATTACTACTATTCTGTGTTAAAATATCATTGCGTTATTATAAATAATTAACCATCGACAACCTAGAATATTAGTAAAATATTCATATTACAAATCTATTGTATTTCGTCACCGAATATAATAAATATATTTCAAGTGTTGAGTTAGTGAAATAAAATTAAGTTTGTTGCAATTTTGTTAGCAATCAAGTTAATTTATCCACTATAATATTCACACTGCGTAATTTCATCTAATCAATTACAACACCAACCACGGAAGAAGGACCATCTGTACAGTAACTTTTGTAAGTAATTAAAATAAATTTAACTGGCGCACGTGGTAACATCTGTCCCACAATCTATCTAATCGAGCTCTCTTAAAACAAAAGACAATCATAAATACGGGAGCGGAATATCCCAGGGCAGTGGACCAAAATTATAAACGAAATCCAGGTGACTATTTGTTATCCGCGAGGTTTAGTGGCTTGTAAACTAAGAATTTTCATAGAAGTAAAAATTCTAGTGTTTCAATACATACATACATACATACATTAGGGTGGGTCAAAAAAATCGACTATTTTTTTTTTTACAATTAATACGGAAAAATGGGTTACTAGGTACCTTAAAAAAATTCTCACCAAATATGAACTCTTAATTTTAATAGGAAGATCCTCCGCGTCGTAGTTTTTCATTTTTTTCTCAGTCCAATAGAAAAAAATTCATTCCTCATCATTAATTGGTCGTACAGAAAAAATTTTTTTAAGAATTTTGTAGGAAATTTAATGCTCTACAAAAAAGGTATCTTATGTTTTTTCCGTAAACCTCACCATTTCACTAATATTGAAGATTTAAGATTGATTATTTTAAGTCAAATGTCACTTTTGTTTATGAATTTTATAACTCGACAAGAAATGGCTATTATTGAATGGGCAATAGAAATTTTTGTAGCAAATTAACTGCTCTATAAAAATGGTATCTTATGTTTTGGCGATTAAATTAATCGTTCAAAAGATATTCATCATCAAACTTTCATGTATATCGATTTTAAGAGTTTTTGATTAAATAATCGAAAAATTTCAATTTAATCTATCAGTTTTGAGAAAATTTACACGAAAAAAATTTTTTTTCATCAACTGAGAAACTTCAAAATGTTTTTCAAGCTTTTTTTTATGTGTAAGTATTTTTATCTACATTTAAAAAAATAAATTGTACATTATTTATCGCTTAGTTAATCATTTATCAATAAAAAAAGCAAAGTTTTCATTATAAATATATTATGATTTCAGTTTTAGAGAAAAAAATGTCCAATTAGTTATAAGAAAGTTTTTTATTTCAATTTTCAACTGAGCTATTTATTTTCAAACAATTTTTTGTTGCAAGTAGGGTAGTTTTTTCGATGCTCTTTCACAACTTGCAATAAAAATTGAAATTGCTCTTCGTCTTTCGTTAAGCATTGGTTATATTCACTTACTAATGCGACACCTCGCTCTGCCACATCATTAACAACTTTCAATTGTGCGAAAAATTCTTTATTTTCATTATAACTCTCATCAGTAGACCATAAATCAATATTTTTGTCAAGAAAATCATACGGCAGATCAAAGATCTCAAAAAGTTTTAATGACTTCTTAGAAACAAAGTCACTTATATTTTTTTGCAGAATTAAATGTAAATTTTTTCTATCAATAATAAATCTTCTTGCTTTAGAATCTGTACCTTCGCGAGTCTTAACAGCTTCGACAATATTCTTCTTTATGTTTAATGGAACGGTATCATCAAAAAGTGATAAAATAGCAAGTTCATCACTTAAGTACCATAAATGTGAAGTCATTTTTTCACATGTAGCCAAGGAAATTAAAGAATTAATTTTACTGTACTCAATTAAATTTTTCATAAACTCTAAGTCGTGATTAGCAAGAAGTTGATGAAAACCAAGCTTTTACATACACCATAACTATAAAAATACAAAATTGTCGAAGACCATCGAATTCTTTCTTAGAAAGGTCAAATTCATCTCTAAAAATAAACATTTTTAGGCAATAAATTCATCTTGCATGATGAACTGCACCAGGGCGCTTGAAGAAAACTTGCACTCGTGGCATTTCTCCCAGAAAAATTAATGACAATTCCAATATTTCTTTCTAGTCATCTCGGGGTTGCGATAACTACCAAAAGTAATCAATTATTCGTAAAAAATCAAAAATTATCCTCTACACTTAAAATTGTATTTAAATAATACCTGTAAGTATCGCTTAATAAATGAAGATAGATTATTTTTTTCATTCGTAATAATATTAGCAACAATACTATCTTCAACACCAGATTTATACTTCGTTTTATCGAATGTGTCCCAAAATTTTTTGAATCTGCCAAATATTGGAACATTTGGTCCGGATGATACTGGCCAATAGACTTCGAATGCACTCCTTAAAATGATCTCATAAATATGATGGCGACATGGTAACCAAATTAATTCTTTTCCTAAGGCCTTTTCAATTTCTTTACATGTACCATGATGGATTCCTGTATAGTAAAAATAGATAATTACACTTTAAGTTCTGTATTTAATAAAAATTGTAACGCATATTTAAAATCTATAAATAAATAAAGAATTATAACTAATGGGCACGTGTCGAAAATTTAATTAATGTATGAAAACAATTCAACTAGAACGATGAAAATAAAATTTTCTTTTAAATATTTTATCATTGATTAGTTACCCGTATTAATCGCAGTCGTGTCAAAACACATCGCCTTGATGTAACTAATAATACCCCATTGATTTAACGTTGACAAGATGGTTGCTGTTTGATTTTCTGCCGATCCACTATTCATTTTGTAACGGGTAATTTTTGAGTGTTTCTTCTTTTGAAGAAATAAACGCTGAACGACATGAATGATACTGCGACTCAAAACGCCCCCCTTTGCTCGAATCTAAAGCTCGCCGGAGTCCAGGGTGAAAAGGGGTCAAACCACAATATTCAAATCGAAAGAAAATCAACGCGACTCAGTTACCTACAAACTATAAATAATTACGTCTAATGATTAACTCAAAATGTCAGACAGTTTATGAAGATAAATCATCATTTATTTAAGCCAAAATCAATTAAATATGTTAATAAAGAGATTACAAAATGAAGAAACTTACGCGATACAAATTTTATATTAGTTTATATTTAACCTCAAAAAAAAATAAACTAGATCTAAACAAACAATAATACAAAAATAACCACATCAAAGTCTGTCAAACGCACGCGTGTCAAAAGAAAAACGATCAAAACTGGTCTATACGCGACAGCTTCTCTCACTCTCTCGTTCCCGTGAACGTCAAAATCGCGGACTAACTCTCCAAAACTGGTTACCCGTTTCCCCAGGAGACTAGCCGTCACCCTGGGCCCTAATCTCTACCCTGAGAGCGGATGGAGAGTATCCTCTCCGCTCCCACCTACACGGCTTGTGATTACCTACCGGATTTTTGACAGAGGGTCAAAAACCCGGGGAAGTTAAATCTTGTGAAGAGTTCAAAAAGGTACTTACCAGTGTTCTAGACGAACCAAGGTAATGTCCCTTCAGAATGTTACTGGCAGAAGAGTATTCCCACAATAACACTCTGTCACAAGACTCGCTTTTCCGTGCCAAAATTTTAGGCTTCATCATTTTTCCAAAAACTCTCTCGTAACGAACCAGAATGATCGTTTTTGCCATCTACACCGTGATTGCAAACTATCAGTTTTTTTGGTATTCCTTCATTCTCTTTCCATTCTGTCCGTCGAATTCCGAGTTTAAATATCAAATATATCCGATCGGTTTCAACAGATTACACACAAATTTGGCAGAATACATTCCCATACTAAACTTTTCTCGGGACTTAGAATAATTTCTTTTATAAATATGTTTCTTTTAAATAATTGTCATCCATTCGTCACTTTCTCATATTAACTCGGTTCCGGACTTAGAATAATTGCTTTTATAAATTGGAAATTTACAATAATTTATTTCCAAAATAATTAAATTAATTTTCTTGAATAAATTTTAACAAAACAAAAAAAAATATAATCACAAAATAATACTTTTATAACTAAAATAATTATTATCCCGTCTAGGTAACTAAAATAATTAAACATAAATGGTTTTAGACAAAACGACTTAAATAACAAAAGAAATAATTATTCGCTCATTAGTTTATATCTAATTAGATCATGATATTTTCACACGTTTTAATGACTAATATTCTCAATAACATAAATTATCATTATTAATCGTCAGAACAATAATACTGTATACATAAACAAACAACTTAAATAAAAAGAAACAATTAAATAGTATTAAATCATGAATTCAAAGGAGAATACGCCCGTCGAAGTATCAGGCGAACATAAATGATGAAGAGTAGGTAGCTGCCGTCGTCTCCCTCCTCGTCCCTTCTCCCGTGCCCTACTCTTCCGCTGTCCTGTCTGCCCTCTCTCTCTGACTCAGTCCCTCTTCCCTACTCTAGACCCTTTTTCCGACGTTTGGGTCACAATTTTTGGAACTCCAAGTAACTGCTCAGTACCAAAAGCAGTCAAAATAATCGGTAATCGATCCACAAATTTCGATTCAGAAATGTCATTCAGTATTTTCCCATCCCAATGCACGACATATTTATCATGAGCTTTGAAGTTATCTTTTAGTCCTATAGCAATGTCTTTTCGTAAGAGCATGCGAGTTCGTTGAATTGTTCGATAACTAAGAGTTGTATCTTCTACATTAACACCAACACTTGATAGAACTGGAGCAATAATGAACATCGCATTTCTACTACTAACATTAGCTCTGTCGAGTGCTGAGATAAGCTCTGGAGTTAGAATATTTATTTTTGCTCGTGTTGTCGGTATTTGAGGCACATACTCTAAATCTGAACCGAAATTTGTAGCTTGACTTAATGTAAGGGTTGAAGATGACTCTGATTCCTCACTTCGAACAATCTCATGGCTGGTTGAGGGTTGATTCAAATCTAAAATAAGCGTTGTTATTTAATTAATGGAAGCAAAAATATGGAACTCATTCATTTTGACATCAAATAAGGAACACAAAGAGTTTTTTATTTATCATCTACGAACATATTGACATTTATGATATAATTAATTAGAAAAACAATAATATACTTTATTATTCATAATTTATAATCAATTTAATTTATTTTCAATTCTGATTAAAATTTATAATAATTAAATGTTGTAAATACTCACGACTTTCATCTACTTCCATCGTATTCATAGTACTGTTTAATTTATTTGGGTTATTTGAAAGAATTTCTTTCCGGGTATCACTTTTTTGATTTGAATATAGTTCACGAATATCATTATCAAGCAGTTTTATTGATTTATGATCTACAATATCAAATAATGCTTTGATTTCATTCTGAAATATTATTACATTTTTGTTTTGGGCTGATGATTTTTTTCGCACAAAAGATTTTTGCAATTTCAACCATCGGTTATGATAGCGAAGAATTTTTTGTATTACATTAGTTGATCCACTAGTCGGAATCTGGTTGTTTTTCCATAGTTCAATAACTTGATCAGTTGCATTTTTAGCACTTTGTTTGATAGAACATTTTAACACTTTGAGCTGATAAAAAAAAACACTCATAACCTCTTTCACTGTTGGCAACTTACGTTCTGAAATTTTTTGCATGGGTTTTCCGATCAAATGAATTTCCTTATCCATATTTTCGATAAATATATAAATTTATGTAGTGACCGCAAAATTTGTAAATATTTAATCGTTTTATCACATATACAAGATCATAACTTGTGGAAACACTAGAAATGCTGTAGAAAATGTAAACAAATAAAAACAATATAACTATAAAGAAAAATGTAGGTGGCGCTAGTTCACAAGGGAAACAGAGTAAATAGAATACAAAACAAAAATTCTCTACAGAAGAAATTTTCCCAAGGACAATATACAGCTGTAGTGGAAAAATTTTTTAAGACGTTTTGAAGACGTTATAAAAAAACAACATGATCGTGATTTCTAATGATGAAAAATAAAAAGTTTGGAATTATTGAATAAAAATTTTGAAAACAAAATTCAAATAATACTTACATTAAAGACAAAAAATGAAATTTTCTCAAAACTGATAGATTAAATTGAAATTTTTCGATTATTTAATCAAAAACTCTTAAAATCGGTATACATGAAAGTTTGATGATGAATATCTTTTGAACGCTTAATTTAATCGCCAAAACATAAGATACCATTTTTATAGAGCAGTTAATTTGCTACAAAAATTTCTATTGCCCATTCAATAATAGCCATTTCTTGTCGAGTTATAAAATTCATAAACAAAAGTGACATTTGACTTAAAATAATCAATCTTAAATCTTCAATATTAGTGAAATGGTGAGGTTTACGGAAAAAACATAAGATACCTTTTTTGTAGAGCATTAAATTTCCTACAAAATTCTTAAAAAAATTTTTCCTGTACGACCAATTAATGATGAGGAATGAATTTTTTTCTATTGGACTGAGAAAAAAATGAAAAACTGCGACGCGGAGGATCTTCCTATTAAAATTAAGAGTTCATATTTGGTGAGAATTTTTTTAAGGTGCCTAGTAACCCATTTTTCTGTATTAATTGTAAAAAAAAAAATAGTTGATTTTTTTGACCCACCCTAATACATATATATCAGATATAACGCGGCTTGTCACGACGATAGCGTCGCAAATTTCCATCGGATTTTTACCAAATTCAACGTAGTTATTTTACAGATAGATACCTAAGTCAAGTTCGTACATGAGCTTAATCGGTCAAGTAATTTAGAAATGCCAGAATTTTAAAATTTTCAAAATCATAAAAATTCATATTTTTTCAGTTTCTTACTCGTATAACTTTCGTATGGGATAACTTATCGAATTTCTGTAAATTTTGTCTGAAAACTCTTTAAATATGCTTCAATTTGAGTATTATATCATATGTATAGTCTGAAATCATGGTCTATTCCGCTATGCTATTTATGAAATTTGCTGTTGCACTCGTTTTACCAAACGTCATCCAAAATTTTGCTCTTTAAATTCCTTACTGTTTACAGGAAAAAATTTAGGTGTAAAGTACAACAGCTAGAGCACATTCAAACAAGCATTTTTGAATTTAAAAATAAAATAATACAAGATCATGGATATTCTTATAAATAATTTTCTTGATTCATGGATTATTTTCTTGAACAAAGTTTATTTTCATTTTCATATGAACAAACTATTTTCAATAAAGTTGATTATATTTAATAATGAATTGTATAATTTTTATTTTTTACAGTTAATATCTCTGTAATTTTTAATTTAAAGAATGAAAATTTTTGGAACAAGTCATCGAAAAGGGTAATGTTTCCTCATTAAAAAAATATTGTAATTATTCAGTAAATTATGACAGAATACTTAGTCTGTAAATGTCACATTCCTTCTTAATTATATCTCAGTAAAACAAGTATTTTATTAAAAATTGTTATCAATGAAATATCATTATTGTCAATGAAGTATGTTGTTTGAAAAATGATCCATATTCATTACAGCTATCGTCGTTTTCGATCGCAGTAATTTTTGAATTTCTATTACATTTATTATGAAATCTACTTCCAGTTCGACTGCCGAATGGTCTTTTTTTTAATTTTGACTGACACAAAAAAATTAATATCATAAACTCAGGAGAAGGCCAAAAAAAGTAAAACAAGCTAAAAAACTCATATTATTAAAATTTTTGAAGGTGGCCCATTTTGCCCCACATTTTCAATTTTTTTTTTTTTTTAATGAACTGAGCAAATTAAGGTCAAATACTTGGTAAGGGACTAAAAAAAAGTAAAACCAGAAAATAGCATTTAGGATTTCAACATTTTTTTCTTAGGGGGCCCATTTTGCCCCCTCCCCCTCCCCTACATGGATTTAAACGATCAATATAAAACTTAACGAAATTTTTGTTTTAAATTAGAATTTAATCTCAATGAACCTATATGTAATAAATCATTTCTGTTCAATAAAAGTGATTTAGTAAAAATTTCGATGAATTTCTTGCGAATTTCAGAATGTTTGGATTTATAAATAATAATTTGAAAAATTAAAATTGCTTACAAAAAATATATGGTAAGCAATTGTTTAAATTGTGGAACGATTGAATAATTTGAAGTGCATAATTTGATAGTATTGTATTAAAAGAAGTAATTTGATTTGTTCTAAATAATTAAATACAAATTTTTAAACCGTCAAAAATTAATCAAGTAATTACTTAAGAGAAGCAATTATTGTTTGAGATAAATTCTCTCATATTGCACGGTAATAAACATGATTTGCTAACGATCGTTTGTATCTTAGAGTTTTTATAAATTCTAGCTAATGCTTTTTCTTGATCATGTGAAAGACTGCCGTCTCTGAATGAAATGGATCACCATCAAATTTCTATGTATCAACTTTCATAAATTTTTGTCAACTTAGAGATCTTAAAAAAAGCTTACTAGTACCAATTTAATATTAATGGAACAAATTTTGTATAAAATTCATTGTGTTTTAGAAGTTGATTAAATATTTTTGATAGATTTTAGTATTTAAAGTATGCTCAAAAAAATTCTGTCAAAGTCGTGCCACAAGGTATTTGTCAATTGTGATATCTTCAAAGAACATTATAAGACTAGGAACTTAATTTTTAAAATAAGGAATACTATTTTATGACTGAAAATAAGGAATATTATTTTATATCTGATTAAAAAAAAAAAAAAATTGCAACACTTACTTTTTCAGAAATTGCTGATTGCTTTTCTTTACCAAGTTGTTCCTTGATTTTTGCTTTTTTCGATTTATTTTCCTTTGGACTGTGAGTTTTTTTAGCTTTAATAATGATTCTTTTTCTGGAGACTATGCTTAATAATTCTTTTTCTGTTTTCTGAAAGAAAAACATGAGTTTATTAAGTACCCTTGTGGAAATAATTCTCTGAAAAAATTCTTGAAAAGTCTTTATAACTCTGAATAAGACTTTTCGAAAGTCTTCACATCCCTAACTAAGTAAAGGAAAGACTTAATAAGTCGTCAAAATTCAGCAAAACTCTTCAAAAGTCAAATTTTCCCTGTAATTTTGGACTTTCTCAAAGATATATTAAGACTTGATAAGACTTATTCAGTTTGACAGGAAAAGAAGAGAATATTTCTTTTCAAAAAAATTACTCATCAGAATTAAAGAAAATTGAAAATAAAACTATTAAAAAGAATTAATGCATGTTTTGTAAAAATTTATTTAAAATAATATTTTCATCACGAAAATACTTTGATGCCCTTATGGAAAAATTTCTCTGAAAAAACTCTTAAAAAGTCTTCAGAAGTCTGAATAAGACTTTTTGAAAGTCTTACTTTCTCTGAAAAAGACAAAAAAAGTCTTATTTTTGGTGAATAACTCTGACTAAGTCTGACAAACTCTGAAAAAGTCAAATATTCTCTGAGATTTCGGACTTTTAAAAAGAGTTATAAAGACTTACTAAGACTTTTTCAGATTTATTTAATTAAATGAATTAAGCAGAATAGAAAGACTTTTTCAGAGTTTTCAAGTATTAAAAAGACTTCTTGAGCAATAACTATTTAATCAATTAAACATTTTTAAAGAAAAAATTACACTGTTGCAACAGAGATAATGCTGCAAAGGTTTTTTATTTTATTTTATCGTAAATTTTAACTTACTGATAATAAATCTTCTTTCCTGTTACACAGTAATAGAACATATTTTATTTTGATTTTATTATCGATTGAAAAAAATTGACTAAAACATTACACTGATAATTTTATAGAAATTATTTATATTTTTCTTGGTACATATATATAAACAAAACTGACTGTTGCAATAGCTATTTTTCTTTATTGCATTTGAATATACGTTATTGATACAAAATTATTAAGAATAAAATATCTAATTTTATTTTCGGCATGTTGGTTGTTACAATTAAATTCACACCAATACCATTGTATATTTAAACTCATTTAAGCTTAAATCTAATCTTAATGTACTATCCAATTTTTACATTTATAAAAACAAACGACCCTAAGAAATTGGAAATATTTTTTCATAACTTATTCTACAAATACATTTATTGACTTTATCTGAGTTAGTAAAATCAATATTTTTAAATCTAATTTTATTTGGTATATAAAAATATAACATAGAACATAGTCTACTCAAACAGAGAAAGAAAATTATGAAAAAAAAAAAACAAGAATTTTTTTTGACAACTATTTTATAAGTTGATGCATCACTCATTATCAAAAACGTTATTTCGTTTACAAAAAATAAATCCTTAATGCTAATATTATTAACACTACACTTACATACACGATCGAGCCATTTTTTGGCAACATTTATTACTATTTATGTATAATTTTTTTAATCACCATAACATCCTGGTGGTATAAAAATCACATAATGTTTGTTTTGTACTGGAATTAACATACACGGTTGCGATATCGTTTTTGCTTCACAAACATTCAACTCTTCAGTAATTAAACATTCTTCAATATTATTTACAGTAACATTTCTCGATGAATGAAAGTATTTCTTTAATCTTACTACTTCCTCAAAAAATATATAAATTTTTTTTTCTACTTTATCTGAATTAAAGAGACAAACGTTTTTAATTATTCCTATTATTCCACTTTCTAATAATATTACGGAGTCATTTATTTTTGCGCATGCTCGATAATTTTTCAATGTATATCTCTTGCCGTTGTAGATAAATCTATTAAAAGATTTACATGTTTCAGATCTGTTTACAAGTTTTCGCTCGTTATCATTTAAATTATATTTTGTACCTTTCCCAATCAGTATGCAGCCGTCCACTTCAAAAGTATTTTTCAATCGACCTGTCAAATTTCGTTCACAAAATTGTGAGAATGGATTACTTATATTAATCTTATTTTTCAATGGTGTTATTGCTTTCTGGAACATGTATCGTCTGGCAATTTGAATAAGGATTTTATTGGGACTTTTTCGCAATTTCATCAGAAAGTGATTTTCATTTTCAAATATGAAAGTATTGTGACACTGTAACGGACCTAATTTTATTACACTTTTCACCAAATGTAATAATAGGTGAATATTGTATGTCATTGCTTGTGTACCAAAGTATTCTTCATATAAGACTACGTATCGCAAAATCAAAGAGTCAGCTGTATCTAGCTCATCAGAATTAATTCGATCAGATAGTAAAATACGAATAGCTTCCACCAATAGAGCTAAATGTTCTAAATACTTGTAGGGAAGAATATCTTTTAAGCATATAAGTGAATAGAAAAGAAGCCATGATCTCCATTCAGTTGCTTTCCACATTTCCCGCTCTGTTAATTTTCTTGGGGATCGAGTTATACACGTAGGATGCTTAAAGTTTATAAGTTTAATATTAATTGCTTCAAGTTGGTTCGGATTTCCTACATAGTAATCTTTACTGAATGAAGACACTAGAATTTCAGTATGCTGTTTTATTACACCTAATAAAATAGCATGCATATAATCAGGTGACATCCCATCAACAATATCAAAATAATTTAGATTTATTAACGGTGATGGTCCCCACACACCCATGATATCACTACCAAAGTCACTTTCACCAGCAAGTAGCATTTGTTCTTTAACTGATTCGTTGGTTCGTTCTTTTGGAACAACCGTTGTGATAGGAAACTTTTGAGAGTTGTTAATACGCACTGTCGGATGTTCGCAGAATGTGCAACCATAAGAACCATTATATTGCTTCATGTTTAAAATTTTGCATCTTGCCACAGAATCTACTACGGCACATATGGGAATAAACTTGCTGGTTACTGTTTGTTGTTGTAATTTCCATTCTACACCTTCGTCTGATAGTTTATTCGCTGCATCAACGAATGGTTGCAAAAATAATAACATGTCTGGCTCTTCTTTGTCAACCCATAAACCAGTCATAATCATGTGCTTAGATTGTAGTTTCAAAGGCAGTTCGTTAATACTTGCATAGATGGGCCAAATAGAAAGCTTGCTGGATTTTGATGGTTGACAACCATCAGTATTGAAAGTATATGAGAAGTTATATTTATGTGATAAAGGGTTATTTGTTGTAGATAATTTTTTATATATCTGGCCATCACTCATACTCTGAAGATCATTGTTGTTTTCATTATATTTTTTATCTTGAAGATTAGCCAGGAATATTTGTTGCACTTCTGGATCTTCTAATATTGATTTCAACTGTAAGGAGATGTCAAACGTCAAAAAATATGAAATATCTGGCGGTTTCTCGCTATTGTCGCAAATTGGACACTGTAATCCGTTTTTATTTAATTTGTCTTGAGCGCCAAAGTAATGATGGCATTCACGACAATATACATGGTAAGCAAGAATATCTTCACTTAGTTTTAACGTTTTAAATAACTTATATTTCGATGACGGAACCACGTCATTTTGGAATAACGTGTTAATCATGGATAATATACCAACAATAGTTTTCCACGTTAGAGATTCTTCAACTCCTAGTGCGAGAGCCATCATTAGAGCTTCTCCCTGCGTGATTATAGTACACTTACATAGTGGTCTATTGTAATCGTAACTCGCGCCTTCTTCCTCATCTTTTTGCTGTAAAAAAAAATAAAAATTAGTCATTCAGTTTTTCTATGGTTTCTTAAATTATTTAAATCAGCCGAAATTATTAAAGATATTGGAAGATCGTTAAAAATTTAAACAAAAATTAACGATAAAAGTAACTTTATAAATTATTCTAGAGTAATATTTTTCAGAAATTTGTCGAAAGCATATTAAGATTAAAAAGTATTCATTCAACAAAAAAAAGATGATCAATAGAATTTTCACCAAAAACATAATTAATAGATAATTGTATATTATTCGCCCTAAATAAAGCTAATTTTATTTCTCGTAACTTTACAATTTGAATCACTTAACAAATATTATTCAGATTAATTGAATAGTGAGGAAGATTTCAGTACATCGCTTTGAAAAATATTCATCTTAAAAAAATTGTCGTACATTTCTTAGCAAACGTATCTTCTCACAAATTATACACTAGTCATAAAAATTAAGGGATATAAAAAAAATTCCAAATTTTTGGGTGGATTTCAACGAGCTGTAACTCCGAGGATAATGATCGTACAGCAAAGAAAAAAAAAGCAAATTATAGCTCCAAGTATATAGTTTTCAGATATAACCATGAAAATTTTTCATCATGTAGGGGTCTGGAGTAATCCTAAGAAAACTACAAAAAAAAAAATTTTCCAAATTTTTTCTCGTCTTAAAAAAGGTCTACGGGCTTCAAATAATTTTTTTTTATTTTATCTTCCAAAAGCTCTTTTAGAAAAGTTTATACCCTATAATTTGACGTAATTAAAAAGCCTGTAGGATGATTTGCCGCAGAGCTATCGTTAGTCAAAGCAAAAAAGTACTTTTTAACTTTGACAATCAATAGCTCTGGAAATAATGATCATATAGAACATCGAAGGAGAGTTTTGAAAACTGCATGATATTCTCTATAAGATATTTCTTTTTTTTCTCCTTTTGTAGTAAAAAACAAAAAGTAAACGGAATTTTCTCGATTTTTTTCGACTGCTGTCTTACCAAATGCATTAGCGTTACCCAATGCGTACTACGTAGAGGTTGCTCAGTCGGACTTCCGCTATTTATATACACTTGTGTGCATAAACGCACACCCACGAACATGCACACACACACACACACACCACGAACGCACGCACATACACACACGCACACAAGTGTGTGGAAGAAGCCTAAATCCGACTGAGCAACCTCTACGTAGTACGCATTGGGTAACATTAACGCATTCGGTAAGACAGCAGTCGAAAAAAAATCAAGAAAATTTTCAAAAAAAATTGAAATTTTTTTTTTTTTTCAAATTTCTTGAAAAGTTAATCTCTTTGATCCAAAAAATAAAGATTTTAGAAGAAAAAAAATTTTTTCCACTGAAAAAATAATGAAAATCGAATAATTGCTCATAATGGTGATTTTAGCGAAAACAAAGAATTTGAAGCTTCGGGGCACTATGAAAAAAAAATCGCAGCGCTTGAATTTTTCAGGGATTTTAGGGGACACTAAGGTTGAAAAATTACCGACGATATCCTTCATTCATCCATTTTATCCAAAGTTATACCAAGTTATCCAAATATCCTTAATTATGCGAATTTTTGTCTTTTTTTCAGTCAAAGTTTTCAATTCAAAAAAAAATTTTATCGACAAAAGCCATTTACAGTATCTTATAGAGAATATCATGTAGTTTTCAAAACTCTCCTTCGATGTTCTATACGATCATTATTTCCAGAGTTATTGATTGTCAAAGTTAAAAAGTACTTTTTTGCTTTGACTAACGATAGCTCTGCGGCAAATCATCCTACAGGCTTTTTGATTACGTCAAATTAAAGGGCATAAACTTTTCTAAAAGAGCTTTTGGAAGATAAAATGAAAAAAAATTTTTTGAAGCCCGTAAATCTTTTTTAAGACGAGAAAAAATTTGGAAAATTTTTTTTTTGTAGTTTTCTTAGGATTACTCCAGACCCCTACATGATGAAAAATTTTCATGGTCATATCTGAAAACTAGATACTTGGAGTTATAATTTGCTTTTTTTTTCTTTGCTGTACGATCATTTTCCTCGGAGTTACAGCTCGTTGAAAATCACCCAAAAATTTGGAATTTTTTTTTTATATCATTTAATTTTTGTGACTAGTGTATATCAAGCAATAATTGATATTCTTTGATGTTACTGTCACGTGATTAATTCTAAATGAATAGCGTCAAGAATTATTCGCTTGTAAAACTAATTATACGATACATTTTGTCTTCATATGAATGTTGAAGACCGGTATTTGTCAAATTCAATGTTTTCCTAAGTAAATTATTACAAAATAAGTTTCTGCCATTTATTTTATTGGTTGAATTACTGCACCTCTAACATTGACACAACCGAGAGTAGGGGCCATCCATAAATAAGGAACCTACATTGAATTATTATTTTATTTTTTAAATAAGAAATAAAAAAACAAGCATGCTTGTCACATAGAGAAATAATTATCAAAGCAAATTCTTGTAGAAATATTTATATGATTTACTGGCAGTTTTTCTAATGTCTCTTGAAAACTTTTAGAGGTACAACAATATTTTTGGCCTCAAGTTGAAGAGAATACTTGCGGCAATAATCAAACAAATCTTGACAAATCAGAAATTGACCGAATTTGGAAATTTAAATAATCATAAAATCACATTGCAGCATTAATTTCAATCATTTTTTTCAGTTATGCTTTTACGAATCTCAAATTATTAAAAAATTCTTTAGGTAGTATTATTTTTGTTAAAGATATGAATTTTTCAATTTTAAAAAACCCAAGAAAAATATTTTTGCAACCCAGGACTGAAGTTATTATTAAATTAAAATACTTAGAGCAACGGAAAATTAAATCTACACTCACAGAAAAAATTTGTCTTGAAAAAAAAATAGACAATGTTGTTACGAGAAAATAATTTGTTGCATATCTACAACAATATAATTTCTTAACTGAAAAAATCAAAATTTTTCTCACAGTAACTTACTTCTTGAAAAAAATTTTTGTTGATTCGGAAATAAATTATTTCAGATAGATAATTAACTTTCAAAATTTCATTCAAAATTGTTTTTTCCAAAATCTAGAAAAATTTTTTTTAATAAGAAGTTACTGTGTGAGAAAAATTTTGATTTTGTCAGCTAAGAAATGCAATTGTTAAAAATTTTTAACAATTTGATTTCTTATTATAACATTGCTAATTTTTTTTAACATCGATTTTTTTTTCACAATGTATAGCTTTAAAAAACGATTAAATATTAAAATAATTAAGATTCATTTTTCTGTTTTGTATAATTTTTTATTTAATTAATAGCATGATAAAGGATGCTTTTCAAGTGATTAGATATAATTTTTTTTTTCAACTGTCCATGCCTAAGATTTTTTTTTGTCTACTTGGAAATTAATGAAAGTGACAGTAATTTTAGAATGGAAATCGAATATTTTTGCTGGCATTAAACTTATATATAAATAAATGTTAATATTGATATTATACTTTTTTTATAAAATTATAATTGTTTTAACTTCTTTTTGATAATAGGAAAAAATCCCAATGTATTAACGAAACAGATTAAAAATGGTTTGCATAAAAAATACATACAAATATGATTTTAATTTTTGATATTTGCTATAGTTTAATGCTATCTATCAAATCCTTCATTGTATGTAATCATTAATACATAAAACTATGGGACTATGTTTATTAAGCGTTTCTTTATTTACAGGTTATAAAAACTTTTTTATTACGATTTAGCCAAAAAATTGAATGCTGCGTTACTATTTTATAAGTGCCAGGATCCTACGAAAAAATTCGCCTAACTAAATTTCATCAAAAGTCGTGATTCCAATTACTGAGCGTTTCAACATAGCATAGCTCAAATATTTATTTTGACTGATTAAATTTCGTTCTCATCTTATATTAACAATTTTTCGATACAGCTTATATACTTTAACGAGTAACCTATTATTTATTCCGTTCGTTGTGAATACATATTTGCTAGGGTGGGTCAAAAAAATCGAATAATTTATTTTTGACTTTATACTCTGAAAAATAGGTTCGTAGACACCTAAAAAGAATTCTCTCCAAGTATAAGCTCTTAACTATAACGGGAAGGTCCTCCGCTTTGCGGGTTTCTATTTTTTTCGAATAATCAGATAAAAAAATTTATATCTCGCTTCCAACTGCTTGGAAAAATATTCCGTGGCATAGATTTTGTGAGAAATTGAATGCTTTACAAAAAAGGTCTCTTATGACTTTTTCAAAAACTCAACCGATTAAAAGATATTCATAGTTGAAGTTTGGCTATTTTAAGGAAAATATTCGTTTTTATTATGAATTTTATAAGTCGATGAAAAAAAATTATTTCGGATTGCGGAACTCATGATTTTGTAGGAAATTTACTGCTCTACAAAAATGGTCTCTTATGATTTTCTGATTAAGTGAAGCCGTTACGAGATATTCATCGTCAAACATTAACGAATATCAATATTTCCAGTTTTTGATCAATAATTCGATAAATTTTAATTTAAACTATGAGTTTCAGGAAAATTTACATAAATTTGAGTTTCGATCGATAAAGAAATGTTATAAACAATTTTTTTAATATTGTTTTCAGTCTTGAGCTTGTTTGATTGCATTAAAACAAGAAATTAGAGCATTTTTTTCGACATATAGCCAATGATTAGTTTAATTTGAAGTGAATGACATATTTCTTTGTCAAATTTAATATGAAAAGTATTGAATCAAGTGAGAAACAACCAGTATTTAACTTTTTTATAGATAAATTTTTTATTGAAGAAAGTTTCAAACGTCCTGGTGCTGTTCATCATGCTAGATGGATGGCTAAGGCCATTTATAGTTTGAAAATGTATCTATTCAGAGACGAATTCAAACTCTCTCAGAAAGAATTGCATGGTCTTCGTCATTTCTGTATTTTTATAGTCACATTGTATTTAAAAGCTTGGTTTTCATCAACTTCTGCAACAACTGCTGCTTATCATGACTTGCAGTTTATGAAAAATTTATTGGAGTACAAACATATCAATCCTTTGATTTCTTCAGCTACGTGTGAAAAAATGATTTCGCACTTATGGTATTTGAGCGATGAACTTGCCATTTTATCACTGTTTGACGATGGCGTTCCATTAGAAGTAAAAAAAAGTATTGTTGAAGCCGTTAATACTCGTGAAGGTACAGATTCTAAAGCTAAAAGATTTGTAATTGCTAAAAAAGATTTGAATTCATTGGTGCAGAGAACTCTGAGTGACTTTGTGTCTAAAAAGTCATTAAATCTTTTCAAAATCTTCGATCTACCGTATGACTTTCTTGATGTCGATGTTGAATTATGGCCTACTAATGAGAGTTATCTCGAAAATAAAGAATACTTTCAACAACTAAAAGTTGTCAATGATTCAGCAGAGCGAGCTGTTGCATTAGTCAGTGAATATAATCAATGCTTGACAAAAAATGAAGAACAATTCCAGTACTTATTGCAAGTTGTCAAAGAACATCAAAAAACATTCCCAAATTGTAATAAAAGAAATTATTTATAGTAATAGCGTACTGTTATGTTAAAAATATAGACAATTATATTGCAATTGATAATTCAATAAAAAATTTATCTATAAAAAAGTTAAATACTGGTTGTTTCTCACTTGATTCAATACTTTTCATATTAAATTTGACAAAGAAATATGTCATTCACTTCAAATTAAACTAATCATTGGCTATATGTCGAAAAAAATGCTCTAATTTCTTGTTTTAATGCAATCAAACAAGCTCAAGACTGAAAACAATATTAAAAAAATTGTTTATAACATTTCTTTATCGATCGAAACTCAAATTTATGTAAATTTTCCTGAAACTCATAGTTTAAATTAAAATTTATCGAATTATTGATCAAAAACTGGAAATATTGATATTCGTTAATGTTTGACGATGAATATCTCGTAACGGCTTCACTTAATCAGAAAATCATAAGAGACCATTTTTGTAGAGCAGTAAATTTCCTACAAAATCATGAGTTCCGCAATCCGAAATAATTTTTTTTCATCGACTTATAAAATTCATAATAAAAACGAATATTTTCCTTAAAATAGCCAAACTTCAACTATGAATATCTTTTAATCGATTGAGTTTTTGAAAAAGTCATAAGAGACCTTTTTTGTAAAGCATTCAATTTCTCACAAAATCTATGCCACGGAATATTTTTCCAAGCAGTTGGAAGCGAGATATAAATTTTTTTATCTGATTATTCGAAAAAAATAGAAACCCGCAAAGCGGAGGACCTTCCTGTTATAATTAAGAGCTTATACTTGGAGAGAATTCTTTTTAGGTGTCTACGAACCTATTTTTCAGAGTATAAAGTCAAAAATAAATTATTCGATTTTTTTGACCCACCCTAATATTTGCATGTTTTTGAAATAAGTATATGTTCTGCTGAAGCAAGTACTGTATGCTTTTGAAATAATATATTACTTACTGCAAATAAAAAGAAAAATAAAAAATAAAGAAATATAAAAAAAAAATTTCTAAGAACTCTACTCTATTTAATACTTGGGAGATTGCCACAACCAGAAGTTCTTCTAGAGTTTAGTAAAATAATTTATCTTCTATTATTTTTCAAAAATGTTAAGTGGTTAGTACTAGAGTTTATCGATGAATTCAGCTCATTTTTAAACTGAACTATGGATATTTTTAAAATATCAGTATTATGGTTCTAACTGGACAAACTGAGACAGAAAATATTGATAATTATTTTGAACCATTATTTCAAACTTAACGATTTCGTTCGTCCTGTAAAAAATTTGAGTGTAATAATGCACTCTGAGAACTTTACACAACTGCGTTGACATAAAACTATGATAAATAATTTTTTTGTTGTACAATTTGAAATTTAAAATGTACACCTAAATTCAACACTTTGTTTGGTGTAACTTTTATATTACATCAAATTTACAAATGTATTTGCAGTGCAAAAATATAAATATCAAAATAGAATATCACCATCAAGATTGAGTTGCGACTTTCAGGTTTACGTGATTACATGTGGGGTAATTTAATAGCTCAACTACCGTACGAGCTACTAGATACTAAGCTACAATTTTTTACATATAAGGTTAAACTGAAAATATTTCATACTATAAACAAAACAATATTTATCACAACTAATAAAAAACTGTTAAATTGTAAAATATACCTGACTATGTTCATTATTGTAATCCACATAGAAATTATCTGTCAACGATGAATCTTCAGCCTAAGGAAATAAAAAAAAAAATTAATTTCCAAAAATTTTCACTCTTTAAATAAATACCATTAACTCACGTCAAACCAAATTTCTTCAAGTAGTGATTCTTCATCATAGTCTTCATAAAGCCATAAATTTGATACATCATGTTCGTAGTTTAGATCGTGGATGTAAGAAGCGTCAGTCCTATTCACAGTTTCTGATGACAAGTTTCTATCATCAGGAACTACGTAAAAATCCAATGGATTATTTGCATTTGTTTCTTGATCACAAATGTCTTGACTGCCAACGAGACTATTGTCGAGTGTAATCTACAGTACATACAAGTAAAAAAATGTAGTATTCAATAAAAATATATACAAGTCAATAAATTAAAAAAGATCAAAAATTTAGCAAACAGTACCCACCAATGTCTCATAATTGATAATTGTATGATACTTTAAATAATTTCTTTAACATTGCTTTTATAATATTTTAAACCAATACGTTCACCATGATTTTGACGATTTTCAAAATTTTTTAATTAAAAAAAGAACTTACTTTTAATATTACTAGCTATCCAGCCATGACAATAAATACTTGTAAATAGAAATTTAATAGTGAATAAAAAATGTCAAATATCTTAAAATAAAGATAAAAAATATTGGTGGAGTTAAAATTATCAAAATCGTAACATTCGTCCGAATGTTAGTAAATGACAAGATCAAAAATATTATCATTAATAAGAAATAATTTATGAAAATTAATTTAGCAGTTATTTGATAATTTTGAGAATTTTTGTAACACTTCAATTATAGCAAAAAAAATTGACATGTAGAAATTTCAAAAAATTAAAAATGCAATTTTTCAGAACAAATTTTTTTGTCAAATAATATGAAAAATTATGACACTGAAGTTGACAGATATTAAAAATTTTTTTAGAATTTTATAGCAATTAAATTATTATAAAAAAAATTTAATTAAAAAGTTCCACATGTGAACATGAACATTAATAAAAATTACAAGTGAAAATTTTTAGAAGCATTTTTTTGTTGTAATTGATTTGTTAAAAAAATTTTAAAAATTGACAGCTAACGGCTAACTTCAGTATTATAAAAAATTGTGAAGTGACAACTAAATTTAATGTCATATAAATTTTAACTTACAGCTGAGCGATACTTCTTCAATTGTCCATAAAAGGTCGATCGAGGTAAAATACCGTCACCCTCCGGGGTCAAATATAATTTATATGGACCTCGCTTCATACTGAAATTTCACTTTTGTTATCACTTATGTTATTTAACGAATAATAATAGTACTAGCACTATAGTTTTTATTTACACCGTTAATTATACTAAAACTATGTCAAGTTGTCGTAATCTACACGTTTACATACACATCACAAATTTTAGTCTTTTTTATTGTTTGTCAATATTTACAATTTACAAATAAAATGCTGGAATTTTTTCGAAATAAATGAAAATTTCAGTTATTCAGTTCAACGAATATTAGTAAATAATACTAGAAAAATTTATTTTATTTTAACAGAAACAGAAATCCCTTTATTTTTTATTATTACGCTGAGAAAATACGTGCTTATAATACAGTACACCGGCTGGCGTCTCTCGAGCCACACAACGTTAAAGGTGAATGTCGGTGTCTCGGAAAGCCGAAAGAAACCGAAATTCAGCCGCCAAATCGAGAGCAATAAAGACCACAAACATTGGCTATACTATACGGGACATCTCAAAGGCCAGCTAGGAGAGCACCCAGTAAGAGGAAAAAAAACAAAAAACGAGGAATAAACCATGATACTGAAATCAGCAAAACTTTGACAATTTTTAATATTTTTCATCAATTAACTTAAAATAAAACAAATATTTTAAAATCTTGCACGTATAATTTTTCAAACATTTGGCATGTTCAATTTTTTTTTTAATTTTTTTACAATTTCTTTAACAAAAAAAAAAATATCAAAAATTGTCTGATGTCTGTCAACTTTAGTGTCATCAGAAATGCCCCTACTACTCGACACAAAGAGATAACTCACATAGTAGGTACCCTGTGTACGTGTAAAATTTAAAGAGTCCGATCGCAGCCAAAATATACACGATATATAGGAATAATTATGTCGCGAATTTTATTTTTATAAACAAAATGGTGAGTTTGATGAAAAAAAATAGATTACTGTTATTGTTAGAAAATATTTATAATTAATAATTATTTTGATTTTTAATTTCTCTCTATTAGCAGAAAATATTTCTTTTCTTTTATAAAGTATCTCCAATAATATTTTTACGCATCTACTATTAGTAGTTACTATTATTAATAATAATGTCTATCACCCAGGTAGGAAAGAACAACTGGGCAAGGTTCGGACCAAGCCTTGGCCAAGCGTCACTAGCATTAGACAAGGCTTGGCACAAGCCTTGGCTGAGCATTGGGCCAAGGGTTGGTCCAAGCCTAGGATGATAACAATGTCCCCAGCCTGGGCGAACAAAAAAACTAGGCTTGGGCCAAGCCTTAGGAAACAAAAAAACCGAGGTTGGTCCAGGCTTTGGAGAACAAGAAACCAGGATTGATTCAAGCCCCGGGGCACAAAATAACCAAGCTTGGGCCAAGCCTTAGAACATCAAAAAACCAAGGCTGCTCCAAGCACTGGGGGACCAAAAATCTAAGGCTGCTTCAAATCTTGAGGAATAAAAATTCATACATTAAACTAAAAATTATTGTAATACACTTAATTATAATGAACATTACGTATTTTATTAAGAATTATAGTTTTTCGTTTGACAAGAACACTTTAAATTATAGAAATTTTCAATAACTAACACTTAGTTACTATTAATATTGAATACTTTGTTTAATATTATGTGAATAATTATTAAGAAAAATTATTTGCGCGCCAATCTCCCGCCCTCACGGTCTCCAGCTCCAGATAAATACGAACTTACGACGCCAAGAATCTTCATTGAAGATTTGTTATTAGCATATTTGTTTTCAATGAAATCTGTAATATAAAATTTAATATTAATTATATTAATTAAAGAATAGATATGATAATAATTTAATACTAACCTTTAATCAATGAGTATGATTCAGTAGCACTGAAATTTTTCTTCCCAGTACCTTTTGTGACTCGTCCAGCTCCGCTGTATAAAATTTGGACATCTTTTTTAGATACTCTGACATAATTTTTTGAATGTCCTTGTCATATTTCCCGGATCCACGTGTCCAGACATTAAACATAGTTTTCTGCAAGGTTGAGGAAATATTTATAAGCTCAATTATTGTATATTTTACGAATGCACACACAAAAATGTACTTATTAAGTAAATATTATTAAATATTATTTGAAGCTAAGATAGATACTGACAACAGCATTCCTCTTTTCTAAGTTGACTTTCAAGTCATCATCAAATGTCTTGAAAATTGTCACATCTTCGATTGGAAATGAGGCGTCAAGTTTTGTCTTCCAGGACTCATCTACATTATCTGTTGGCCCCTCTCCATCCGATTCAAGAGATGACTGCGCTGTACACTTCTTACTTATATCATATAATACACTCCTTTTAGCACTCGTAATATGTTTCTGGGTAGATTCAAATTTTAAGTCAATGTACTGTACTATCATTCCTGTAAGAAGAACAATAGATTAAATGAAGATCATAACAATACAATAAAGATAATTAGTGAAATCGAATATATAGTTACGTTGTTCTGGAGTCATTTTCTCCTTAAGTTTCTTCAATTCATCTTCAATGACCGCTTTAGACGACTTTTTTGGTTTTTCAACTTCCGAAGAACTTAGATTGGCTATTATAATTATTCCAATTACATGAAATGCTTCGAATATTTTTTAATTTTTAAGTTAAAATAGAGAATAAAAAAAAAATTACCATCTTCAGCTGTTCGCTTTGATGAACGACCTCCGTTGCTTATTCCTGAACTTTTCTTATCACGTCTTGAATTGTCCGAAGCTGTGAACCAATAATTAGAACTATTTTTTATACTCTATATACATATGAGCAATAACCCGTTATCCATAATAAAAAATGAAATTTCTTGTTGGATAATTACTTTTCGAGTATTATAATAATTATAACATTTTTTATTTTTTGCACATAATAAATAAAATTTTGATTATAAGTTTACTAAAAACGTCTTCAGTATAAAAATAATTAATTAAAAACATTAAAATATATTAGACTGAAATTAAATACCTGGCGTTGGTTGGCTTTCGGTTGATTGACTCTGAGTTAATGAATCATTTCGTAATCTAGTGGATTCATCCAATAGGGATATAAGTTCTTCATGGACCATGCTACATCGTAATGAAGGTTCGGATGCACCTTCTGACTCACTAGCGACTTGAGCATCTGTATAGGCTCGCTGAAGTCTCTTAAGGCCTTGTTTGTAATTATCTATTCATAAAAAAATGATTAAACAAGCAAAACATTAATGATTACTGGAATTAGAATTTCTTTTAATAAAATTAACTATACTTACTAGCACGAGATATTATCTCAACACTGTGACTTGACCATTGTTCATCTGGTTGTTTTAAATCTTTTAACCATTTGGTCAAATAGATTGCAGCCATTTCAAGGGGTGGATACTTGCAGAAACACTCATCGTCGTCATCAACTGTTATCCAAGACCTTGGTACCATATCAATTAATTTTTTATTACAGTCATCGTATTCATCGAAAGCCACGATAGCATACGAAGCTGTTTGTAAAAATTCCTTAGCAGTCATGCTCATTTTTTATTTTGTAATTATTAAATTTAATTATTACAGCAGTAAATGTTATTGTTTTGTCAATAGTTATGTATATAAATCCTATGTATATTTTATCATACATAAGTCGTAAGTTAGGTTAATTGAAATTTCAGCACTGCATAAAATTAAAAATAGCTCATTGATATTTTGTATTTTAAAAGCCCAATGTCGCAATCGAACTCAACTCGAATATATATTTAAGACAATAACATTAATTATCAGAATAGCTCTTTGAAGGAAAAAAAGCTTGGAACTTCTGAGAGACGCGAAATGACGTTTGTGAGCGGTAAACTACAGTAGTCCCCTTCCACGATTGTCGTAGCGACGCGTCCTCTATACAAAATAGGTATTACTGCGCCATACTGCGCGCGCATCTGTTTATAAATCCCGTGATCATTTAAAATTTTTATGACCGTAAATTTAGCAGGCACATTAATATTTTAGAATTAAAGAAAATTAATAAATAATAAAAAATTAGTAATTAACAAAAATGTACATATAGTTTTCAAAATTTTTCGAGCGGGTATTTTTTTTAAATTTTTAATTTAGTTTTTTTCTGAAAATTTTTTCTCAACATAGCAATTTTCTAATTTTAACTTATACATATGTTATATCTCAACTTACATTGATAGTATACAAATATTATCAAAAATACGGAAATAAATAGTTACAGTTACAAGAAAAATTAAAGACAATACATTTTTTGTAGTCATCAGTTTAATTATAAAATTCTTTTCCATAAAATACACTCATCAAAATAACAAATATAAAAGTTTCAGCTTGAATGAAGAAGAGATGCCATATATTTTGTATTATTAATCTGTAATGACAAGCACTTATTTTTAATTTTATTGATTGTAAAACGTTTCATATTGGGAGAAAACTCATTTACTTGGCAAATGCTAAGATCAATAGATTCACATGGGTTTTTAAAAATATTTACAACTACTGAAGCTTCGAAACCTTCGACATAGAAATTATTTAGTTTCTTCGTATTATACCAGTTATCATTGAGGAGTATGGAGCTTATCAAAAAAATTTTGTTGTTTTTTAATTGTACAATATTGTTTGGAGAGCGACTAGTAATAAACATATCATCTAATTTTATAAAGTTTACTGTTATCAATCGTTCTTCATTTTCTTCTATCATTTCAGCGCTTTTATCAATGTCGTATTCTTTTAGAATTAATTTTTTTTTATTATAATATTATCTGAAGACTCAGAGGCATTCAAGCGATTGACTATCTGTGGTAAAGGCTTGGCTACTGACTGGACTAGATTTTTAAATTTTTCAATATAATTTTCACCCCAGAATGCTGAAAAATCATCTAGGGGAATTTGGAAACGTCGTACATCATCTGCTATATGAATAAGGTTATGATAATTCATAACTTGACTGGCATTTCCGTACAAAACTGGCATTAGTTGAAAAAATCTTTTCAGTAATTCATCAGCATAGTCTACGTAAACAGTCGCTAGCTCCTGACTACACAGAATACGACAAGCTACATGAAGTAATAAAAAATGTTTGTATTTATCTGAGTCTAATACGAATTTTAAAACGATTGGTCCTATATATAATAACATGAATCGATATTGTGTTGCTTTCCAATGAGACACGTCATCCAGATCATATATTTTCCGCTGAAACTCTTGTGGCACATATTCAGAAATAGAATTTAAAAGTTCTTTCAACTTTTGACGTTTCTTCCGTTTAAGTCTGTATGGACTACCTTGCTCTATCCATTTTAAAAGTAACGACTTCATTACACCAAGATATAGTAAGTGCATGGAGTCTAAAATTACATCATTTACTGGATCAAAATCTGAAATTCGTGTAAACGGAGACGAAATAATTTCTTGATGATGTGCTGCTTGTGATTTATTAATGAAAGATTCCTTTGTACGTTTCTCACAAAGTACTTCAGGATACACGCGCTTTCTTCCTTCAGTAACACCTTTGGTTGTGCAACGTTCGCACCCAAAGTAAGCAGTAGGTCCTCTTGTGCACTTCAAGTACGCACGAGCTTGTCCATCAGCTACTAATGCAATCAACTCGAACGAATATGTATCTCCATTAATGTTTATACCATTAGTAGTAAGTGTATTAACTTCTTCTACGAAATCACTCAGAATGTCGTCAACATTACTAGGTTTGGCATCACCATAGAATAACCCAGCCGTGAATGGAGAACACTCATAGTTATCATCATAAAGTTTGATAACAATGGGCCAAAGTTGACCTTTGGAGTTAGTATAAACTTTCATTCCATCAATAAACACGAGTATTTTTATTGAGTGCTCTTTATATATATCAGGTTTAATTCTTTTTTCTAAGCCATTCAGAATTCCCAAATATACATACTGTCCATAAGAACCATTTTTTGTCAATACACTTTTTGAATTAATACTATGTTTATATCCTAATAATGAGTGAGCTGTTTTAGGAAACATTTTATATCCTTCTTCAATAAGAATACCTAACAGCTCCGTCGTTGTTGTTGATGGTAATTTACCAATATTGTTAATTACCCAGTCACGAATTTTGGAGTAAAAATCCTTTGGTTCATTTAAAGTGTTATGTACATCTTCAACAGCGACATCTAAACTCTCATTATTTTCAGGCATAACAAGTGGTTCAACGTGAAAGCTACCAGATGAAGAGTTAATTGTTTCACTGATGGAGCTACTGTATGAAATGTCGATTCCATCACGGTTAAAGTCATCTGTAATAAAATATTTTTTAAATTCAGTTTTATTTATACTTTACTATGTAATACATATTTAAGTAAATATATGAATATCCCTGAAAAAACAAAATGATTTAACCCCCATAAGAAGCAGTATTTAAAATATTGAAAATTAAATCATTTTAAATAATTTTTAGCCCCTTATTTGAATCATTTTGTTTAATCAGGGATATGTGATTGTAGATATGAACATTAATAATAATAATAATAATATACGTAAAATAAAATAAACTTACTCATCAATCTTTGACATTCGCTGTTGTCAGTATTATTGTCATGATGAATGTCAGCTGGCACATTCGTAGCTTTCGAATAATCATCAGCCACTTCTATATTTTCTGATTCTGTATCAGAAATATATTTTTCCATACAACGTTTTTTTTTAGTTCTATAATAAGAATTGGAACAATTTTTTCGTTTGGGAGCCATAATAATATTTGCAGGTTATGTACACTACACTCACGCCAAGTATATTTCACTCACATTGAACATTTAAATATACACAGAGACATAAAATGTAGCAAATTCAGTGTTGCACAAAATATATATGTGTAATTCGAAAAAGAACTTATTATTTTATTCAATAATTTATAAATATTTTTATTTTATTAATAACAGTCTTCTGTTTATAAATATTTTAACCATATAAAAATAATAGTGAATTTTTAGGAGTAATATTTTTGGAATTCTTTATTATAAAATCTCAGATTAAAGAAAAAAAATTTTTCATATAATATATTGCATACATTTTATTTTAACTTCAATTATATTTATCAAAATACTCAATTATCTTCATCTTACGATCAATAAACTAATATTATTTTTTGATTCTCTGAAAAAATCGATTCTGCAGACTAATATGTTAGCTACGTTAAACTTCGAGAGGTGAATATTAGCCCAGTCATAAATTCCCAAAGCCTGATTTAAAAATATCTGACCATTGGGCCAAGGCTTGGCCTGGATTTGGGCCAATGGTGAATCCTCAATGCTTGTTTATAAATATCAGACCATATGACCAAGACTTGGTCCTAGACTTGGGCCAAGAGTGGATTCCCAGGGCTTGGTTTGGAAATATTAGACCATTGGGCCAAGGCTTGGCCAAGCCTTGGCCCAATGGTCTTTATCCAAGGCTTGGAAAATGACAACTGGCCCAAGGCTCGGCCAATTGTCAGCATTGGCAATTCCTACCTGGGCATTTATAATTAATTGTTAACGATTTTTCATTGCAAATTTCCAAACACAATTTATATATTAGCTTTCACTCTTGAGAATTAAGATTTTTACGGGATGAGCGGGATGTTTATAATTTTTTAATTGATTTTTTCAGTGATTCGTAAAACTTCTAAGAAAAAAATTAACAACCCAGACAAAAATTTTTTACAATTATAAATTTGAAAAAAGTGAAAATCATTATGTATTTCTATAAAAATAAAAAAAAAAAAGTTATTCCGTAAAACGATTTGTTTTTCATTTACTTTTACAAATTATAGCATCCAACAATAGCGAAGAGAACTTTTTTCTATAAAAAAGGACTTTTTTCAAACAATTAACATAAAAAAAATGTCAATTAAAATTTTTATATCAGAAATTCTATTAGTAAGATTCTAAAGCGATTAGTTTATACGATATATTTGGTCGATTTTTTTTTATATTTATACATTTTAGACGATGGGACTTGAAAAAATTTTCACTGCTAAGATTTACTAAAATTCTTACTTCGGCAAAATCTAGAAAGCGAGAGTAAAAGAGGATATGCACCAGTAGTCATCAACCCTCTCTTTTTCATCCCAGTGCATGTGTATTTACTTTATTTAAAAAAAATGAATTTAAAAAGTTGTAGGTGACTATGCTATTTAAATGATTTTTTCAATTATATTCATATCATTCTTATATATATTTTATATAATTACATATCATATTTTTGGTTGTTCTTGATGATTAATAGCCGTTTCGTAGGTCAATGGTAGCAAGTCTGTCTTTCAATCGCGAGGTTCACATAACAGGTCGATTCTTGTATAGTTTAAATTTTGTTTATTTATATAGAAAAACATCTATAATTCTATATAATTAAATAGAAAAAAATAAATTTTACTGAATTCAAAAATTTTTACTATGCCAATGTCGAATTTCCTACATTTATTTTCAAACTCGACATATAAAATAACATATTTTAATGTGTTAAAACTTTGATTTTCAAAAATTATTTTTTATTCAATTCTAAAGATATAAAAGTTTTGATAATATTACACAGCTATAATATGATGTAATAACAATTTTATTAATATGTACTTATATCGTGTAATAATTTATATTATATAAATGTAAAAATTAAATCACTGCTTTGAAGTAATTATATCAAACAAACGAAAATTGAAAGAATATCCGTAATTATCTATTATATATGTATCCATAATTTAGAAAATTATCTATTAAATAAGTTTTATTAATAAAATGAATAACTTAATGCTTCTTTACCGCGTAACATAAACATCAAAGTATGTACACAAATACACAAACACTTAAATGTACGTTATCACAAGCGCATACAAAATATATATGTACCTGTGAAACGAAAAGGAACTACGTACTAAGATGATCCGGTGGTCGCGCTTTCATTACAGTCTCACCTTTACTATTGTGTCGATTGGTGATATTTTAGTTCAGTAGTCATTTGCAGTAGCACGTGTCACATGCGCGACTAACGGAGAGGGGACTGTGTTATCTGCTTGACTATTTCGTTCAAGTCGACAGCCTGACAGGCCCATTCTTCTGTCAATTTCTTACAGTCTAGCC
>RJVT01000027.1:1361261-1566892 GCA_018835575.1 Cotesia chilonis
TAATTTGTTTTCGAATCAACGAAAAATTTTTTCAAGAAGTAAGTTAAGAAATAATATTGTTGTAGATATGCAACAAATTATTTTCTCGTAACAACATTGTCTATTTTTTTTCAAGACAAATTTTTTCTGTGAGTGTAGATTTAATTTTCCGTTGCTCTAAGTATTTTAATTTGATAATAACTTCATTCCTGGGTTGCAAAAATATTTTTCTTGGGTTTTTTAAAATTGAAAAATTCATATCTTTAACAAAAATAATACTACCTAAAGAATTTCTTAATAATTTGAGATTCGTAAAAGCATAACTGAAAAAAATGATTGAAATTAATGCTGCAATGTGATTTTATGATTATTTAAATTTCCAAATTCGATCAATTTCTGATTTGTCAAGATTTGTTTGATTATTGCCGCAAGTATTCTCTTCAACTTGAGCCAAAAATATTGTTGTACCTCTAAAAGTTTTCAAGAGACATTAGAAAAACTGCCAGTAAATCATATAAATATTTCTACAAGAATTTGCTTTGATAATTATTTCTCTATGTGACAAGCATGCTTGTTTTTTTATTTCTTATTTAAAAAAAAAAAATAATAATTCAATGTAGGTTCCTTATTTATGGATGGCCCCTACTCTCGATTGTGTCAATGTTAGAGGTGCAGTAATTTAACCAATAAAATAAATGGCAGAAACTTATTTTCTAATAATTTAGTTTGGAATACATTGAATTTGACAAATACAGGTCTTCAACATTCATATGAAGAGAAAATGTATCGTATAATTAGTTTTACAAGAGAATAATTATTGACGCTATTAGTTTAGAATTATTCACGTCACAGTAACATAAAGAAATATCAATTTATTGCTTCATATATAATCTGTGATAATATACATTTGCTAAGAAATGTACGGCAATTTTTTTAAGATAAATATTTTTTAAAGCGATGTACTGAAATCTTCTTCACTATTCAAGTAAGCTGAATAATATTTATTAAGTAATTAAAATTGTACAGTTACGAGAAATAAAATTAGCTTTTTATAGGGCGAATAATTAATTAGGGCGATACAATTATGATTTTGATGAATATTCTATTGATAATTTCTTTTTGTTGAAAGAATACTTCTTAATCTAAATATGCTTCCGTCAAATTTCTGAAAAATATTACCCTATAATAATTTATAGAGTTATTTTTATCGTTAATTTTTGTTTAAATTTTTGACGATCTTTCAATATCTTTTATAATTTCGTCTAATTTAAATAATTTAAGATACCATAGAAAAACTGAATGACTAATTTTTATTTTTTTTTACAGCAAAAAGATGAGGAAGAAGGCGCCAGTTCAATTACGATAGACCACTGTGGAAGGATTTATTTTTTTGTAAACGAAATAACGTTTTTGATAATGAGTGATGCATTAACTTATAAAATAGTTGTCAAAAAAAATTCTTGTTTTTTTTTTTCTTAATTTTCTTTCTCTGTTTGAGTAGACTATGTTCTATGTTATATTTTTATATACCAAATAAAATTAGATTTAAAAATATTGATTTTACTAACTCAGATAAAGTCAATAAATGTATTTGTAGAATAAGTTATGAAAAAATATTTCCAATTTCTTAGGGTCGTTTGTTTTATAAATGTAAAATTGGATAGTACATTAAGATTAGATTTAAGCTTAAATGAGTTTAAATATACAATGGTATTGGTGTGAATTTAATTGTAACAACCAACATGCTGAAAATAAAATTAGATATTTTATTCTTAATAATTTTGTATCAATAACGTATATTCAAATGCAATAAAGAAAAATAGCTATTGCAACAGTCAGTTTTGTTTATATATATGTACCAAGAAAAATATAAATAATTTCTATAAAATTATCAGTGTAATGTTTTAGTCAATTTTTTTCAATCGATAATAAAATCAAAATAAAATATGTTCTATTACTGTGTAACAGGAAAGAAGATTTATTATCAGTAAGTTAAAATTTACGATAAAATAAAATAAAAAACCTTTGCAGCATTATCTCTGTTGCAACAGTGTAATTTTTTCTTTAAAAATGTTTAATTGATTAAATAGTTATTGCTCAAGAAGTCTTTTTAATACTTGAAAACTCTGAAAAAGTCTTTCTATTCTGCTTAATTCATTTAATTAAATAAATCTGAAAAAGTCTTAGTAAGTCTTTATAACTCTTTTTAAAAGTCCGAAATCTCAGAGAATATTTGACTTTTTCAGAGTTTGTCAGACTTAGTCAGAGTTATTCACCAAAAATAAGACTTTTTTTGTCTTTTTCAGAGAAAGTAAGACTTTCAAAAAGTCTTATTCAGACTTCTGAAGACTTTTTAAGAGTTTTTTCAGTGAAATTTTTCCATAAGGGTGGACATCGAATCACTCATAGTTGAGCAAGTCAAAACATCAACAGCAAATGAAGTGCACTTGCTGTTGGAAACAGATACTACTCAAAGAGTAAATCCAATCGGTAGGTAATTTGGACTATAAAATATTCAAGTTAACTTTCTAGGTAGGAGAGAATTTTTTATCCACACGCCATCTGCTGGAATTAATTGATACTAACCACATTTTAGTTTACGAATTTACAGCTAGAATCTTCAAGTGTTCTTAGTTTCTAATAGGTCGCGTGTGGTTAGAAAATTCTCTCCTACCTGTAAAGTTGACTTAAATATTTGATAGTCCAAATTAAATACCGATTGGATTTACTTATTATTATTATTATTATTATTATTATTATTATTATTATTATTATTTTGTTAATAAATGCTCAGGGGGGTTATCCCCGGAGTCCCAGGAGTCCAGCCTGAGCTCCATCCGTTACTGCTGGACCACTCCGCACAACAAGGCGGTTAGTGATCATAGCAGGCCAAAGTCATTTCCCTTACGAGACGGAGAGAACCAAGTATAACAGCCTTCTGCATCCTAACTGCCAAGAACTCAGCTTTTGATGAGCAAGCTGGAACTTTGGCAAGTGAGGATACAAAAGACTGTTTCATCCCTCCTAGGACGCCAACAATCAGGACGACAAGCTTGACACGGTAACCTGGGTAAAGTTTGCCAATTTCAAACAGGAGATCCTGATATATTTGTCTTTTGTGCTCTTCTTTGGCTGAGATGTTTATTCAGCCGGGGCCGAGAACTCAATGACATAAATGTCACGAGTGGCCTTGTCGAAGAGCACAATATCAGGTTTGTTGTGATCTATCCGCCGGGTTGTTGCAAATGGCATGTTCCAATAAATTTTGCAACTGTCATTCTCAACAACCTGGGGAATATCTCCTGGCAGATAAGGCAGCACTGGTGTCACGTCAATACCGTAGCAATGACGAAGATAGTAGTACAGTACTCTCAGGGCAGCATTGTGACGCTGGATATATGCACCTCTCGCCAGCACAGGACATGCCGACAAAAGGTGCATAAGCGTCTCCGGATGTTGTCTACACCTCCTACAGGAAGTGTCCGGAAGCTGCACCTGGAGCACCTTGCTACGGTACTCAAGAGTGTTAATGACACCATCTTGGCAGGCAAATATGAACCCTTCAGTCTCGGACATCAGGCCAGCTGACTTTAAGAAGGAAAACGTCAGCTGGGTGGACAAGCCATGATCACGCACGTGTTTAAAGAACACGCTGTGCATGGACTTGTCCATCAGTTCGCCAAGGAGTAGTTTTTCCTCGGCGTTCCTGATGACGCTCTTAAATTCCTCCTTTCGGAGTTCCATAAGAGCGTTTATTTCTCCAAGACCAAGGGTTCTTGCCGCATATATTGCTGCCTTATACAAGAATGACCCCTTATGCGCATTTTCATGTTTATGTACAATTTGCATAAGAAAGTCATCCTCGTCTGCAGTGAAATTGACAACTTCGTGTGTTAAACCCAGGACCAAACGGTCGTGAAGCCGCTCCAAACTCTGCAAACCTCTCCCACCGATGGACCGGGAGAGGTATAATCTGGCGACTGATGAATTGGGGTGCATGCTCCGATTCATATTGATGATCTTACGGGTTTTGATGTCGAGATCTCGTAAATCCTTTCGGGCCCATTTCAGGACACCGAAAGAGTATAGTAAGACTGGGACAGCGAGCATATTAGTAGCTGAGACTTTTTTTGCCGGAAAGTTCGGAGGACCAAATTTTCCGGAGTCTCCTAACATACTCGCTCTGGAGAGTTGCTCGGACTTCAGAGACCGCATGCATGCGGTGCTCTTCCATTCCTAGATATCTATACAACTCTCCGGCGTCTAATTGTCTTAAGACGCTCCCATCCACTAACTCGACATCATCACCCGTATCAGAGCACTTACCCCTCGCCAGATGTACGACCGCACACTTGTCCAACCCAAAAGACATTCCGACATCTCGTGTGTACTCTGCTACGATGTTAAGGGCCGCTGTAGATGATTTATCAGCACTATATAGCTTCAGATCATCCATGTAAAGCAGATGGGTGATCGAATATTTCGATCACCCGGAGGCCCCACAGAGTACCCACGAGTTTTACGAGAGCAACAGATATAGGCAGCAGTGAAACGCAAAACAGCAGAGGGCTCAAGGAATCACCTTGGAAGACCCCCCGTTTATACTTTACAACTCCGGTTACGTGCAATGCGTTTCCACTTCCAATGTGAAAACGCGTTCGCCAGAGCTGCATTGTACGCCGAATGCATTCCACTTATTATTATTATTATTATTATTATTATTATTATTATTATTATTATTATTATTATTATTGTTATCATTATTGACACTTTGATTTTTGCAATTATTTTAAATCAATTCTTCATTTTTACACAGATGTTATGTCCACCCCAAAAATTTTTCTTTAAATTTAAATCACCCGCGCAGATGGAAGACTTCTCCATGCGCGAAAGCCACAATAAAATATAAGCTATGCGACTGCTGGTTGACTAGCGGGGACTTCTGCAATCTCAGCACCGCGAGTATTTAAAAAGGCGATCAACACCTAACGCCTTGTCTTTGCAGTTAATTTGACTTCCGCGTTTAACTGACGGGCCCGTGCCTTGTATAAGTCCCTTATCTTAATTTGCGCTGCACTTAAGACGAGTTCAGACTCGGTTCAACCGGCAGGCCACGTATTAGTTTTAATTAAAATCTAGGAACCGAATTCTCAAAGTTCTAATTTGCCCTGCACTTAGACGAGAGTTCGGTCAATAAGTATAATATCTTTTAAGGCTAAATTTGCGCACTTTACCCTACGGGGGACTGGAGGACGTTAGCTCAAATGAATAAAATTCATTAATATAATTTCGATTAAATAAAATTTGTCAAGTGTAAAAGTTTAGGTGTTTATTAAAATAAAATATAAAAAGAAGTGAAATTCTATTCGAGTTCGTTAATTTCATAAGATAAGAAGCCCTTAGAATAAGCAGCCCAAATCCACCCTACTCCATCCGCTGCGAGAACCAATCAAAGGGCCCAATCAAGGAACAGGCGCTAACAGCTGCCCTAAAACCACGGATCTGATCATCAATAAAGTTCCTGTAACAGTAAGTACATCTACTCTCATAAAAATCCGTCAGTCTCAAACGAAGGCGTGGTAAGTTCGTATCTCGAAAACGTCCCACATAAATAATTAAAACAACGGAATTAAAACCTCCGTTGCGTATTCTTTAAACTGTCAGTCCAAACCTCCACCGTTTACGCTACCGCTCTAAAAACGCCCTTGGACATAACATAAAAACACTGGTGGCAGCGGTGGGATTCGAATACGAAATTATTTAACTTCCGTTTGAGAAAAAATTAACTTCTAACAATTTTCGTTCGTTATTCAATTTTTTTTTAAGTAAAGTAAAGTAAATTCACTGAGTAAATTCAAGTTATAATTTTGTTCAATTTTGACATAATTTCAATATTAATTTTTGAACGAATCTTAAGTCTTACGAAAATTTTCTCTTATATTTCGACATAATTTAAATTCTATATTTTGCAAAATTTTCTTTGCCCGAAAAATTTTTTTTTTGTTAGAGAACTCCAATAATATTGTTTCGCAATCGGTTTTTTACCTTAGCATACACTCTTTGGACAATCAAATATCGCAAAAAGAATTCGCTGACGCGTCTATATCCGAGTTGGTTAACACCAAACGGAATTTGCAATCTCAACTCCTGTCAGCAAAATTATTTTAACTCGGTATTGAGAAATAAAATTTTTCCTTTTTTTTGCTAACTAAGCAATATTAATAAAATTTTTTTTTTATTTCGAAATTTCAAAAATTTTTTTTATCCCCTACATTTACACTACATTTTACGAGAAGTGTGCTGTGAATCTAGCACCTTCTCTTACAAAACTCTCACAGAAGTTTCCTAGTTCTGGAAAGGTGCTTTAATTAGCACTTTCTTTTACGAAAGAAGCTCTCACAAACTCTTGAGAAGGGTGCTTTGAATCTAGCACCTTCTCTCGACCACACATTCACAGGGGTATAAAACAATTTTTATATTCGTACATTTGTATTACTAACTCACATTAAATATAAGAAAACTGTAATCCCCTATCGCCGAACGATTAAATTATAGTTCCCGCGATTCATAGATTTCAAAAATAAATCTACCATTTTGGATTAAAACTGAGATAAAAATTCTCTCGAAATTCTAAAAAGTCAATGGGAAAAAGTAGACGGTCGGGCTATCGATACCATCTGAAAAAGATACACTCAGATTTCATTAACGGCAGAGTATACCACCGCCCCCTTATCGAAACTAAATATTGGGAAGAAGATACGGAACCCGCGAATAAGGTAGTCGACAATAAGGCTAGCGGTCCGAAAGTTCTGGAAAACGTCAAAGCAATCCCGGAACTTTACGAAAAAATACTGAAATTTCGACAAACCCAAACCCATACTAAGGTTCATTTAAACCCATCCGACCGACTCTAAACCCTTAAAAAAAAAAATTTTTTTGAAAATTATTCAGCCACTATTAATTCCCTTTAAACTCCTTCTTGACCTTTTAAATTACTCCCTGCTAACCAAGCAAAAATTTTATCCAACATTGATTAGTCAGTTGAACACGTGATTCACGATAAAATTCAACAATAAAAGAAAGTTTTTTTTATTTTATTTTATCAGTTAAAATTTTTGTCGTTTGATTAAAGGCATTTAAATCGTCTCTTATTTCAATCGTGAAATCGTTTACTATAAATTCACTCATCAACTCCTCCTTGCTTATACTACCGTACGCGACATTCCGTAACACGATACACGCGCGATAACTAATCTTTCTCTCGTGTTATTGTACTCTACAGCTGTTGACCTACTTACCTAGTGACCGAATAAAAATACATCGCGATTTAAATCAAATAAAATCGAAATTTTTCCCTTTTTTTTTCTGAGTTCCTAGAACAAAAGCTCCCTTGTAACCCTTCCTTCAATATATCCCTTATACAGAATAGTCAAATTTAGGCCGACTTAACCACACGACAATCGTGGAACTCTTCGAGGACGAATCCGGAACGTTTTTCGTGCCTTGCTCTAACGATTTCCCGTTTGGAGCCATGGAAAGAAGAACCTTCCGCGTTGATACCTCTATAAACGAGGAGAATCTCAATACTCAAATCAAACCCTTGCGAAAGAATTACACGACGCGCTCCCGTATTTTAACGGAGAAGGTCCAAACGCAGTAAAAGACTTTGAATTATTCGACGGAATAGTAAGAAACTGGTTACCCAGCATCCAGCTGATAACCAAGGCTTTTTCGCGCGCCGTATAGCCCAAAAATTATATGGACGAGCCAAAAGATTAATCGAACATGTAGAATTAGCTTCCGTAGAGGATATTTTACTAGTCTTAGGGCGAAAATTAAAAAGGGGTGACCCCTATATCACGTGGCAGAAAAATCTAGCTGCTGCGGCTCCGAAAGAATCCGAGAATATTGAAGATTTCTATTATCGGTTAAGCGAAATGGTCCGGCGTATCGAACTTAATGCTCCCGCGGATGATAGGGCCGTAGTAAAACGAACTTTTGAAAAAACAGCGGCCACTACTTTATATGAATACTTACCCGACTTTTTACGATGCCTATGCAAAATAAGAAGAGCCGAAACCTTAGATGACATGTATAAAGGCCATTGAAAATGACGCGTACAGAAGACCAGACCGTAGACGTGCAATGAGAGACGACGGACTTATACCAGGTGAATCTCTACCACCCTCGGTGGAGTTCCATAGACGAACTGGACAAGACGGTAACCGACATTATCCACAAATGCCGAGATCCTCTCGTGACTACGATGACCGAGGTAATTATCGCGAATTGCCTCGCACCTTATCATACCAAGAATACAGACAGGCCCAAGAGACAAACGCTCATGGACCAATACGTCCGACTGACTACTACGAAGACCCATATCCGGACACTTACGAAAAAATTACTACGGTCCGAATTATCAGAGGGAACAACAGATTTCAGGTTCTACTTTCGCGTTCGGACCCGAACGAACTCCCCAATATCCACCAAGAAATGAAAATTATTATCGACAACGAACTTTTCAAAATTTTAATCAAAATCGTTATCATTCTGGAGTAAACGGTCCCACTAAGAGAGCGGTTCGCTTCGAAGACGACGAAGATTCCGAAGAAGCTAAATTACGGCACAAAAAGGACCCTTCGATAGTCTGTAACTGTCCGTTTTGCCCAAAGGAGAACGTCGAGACGCCTACGATCCTTTAAACGGGATGGGCGCTCGTCAATCGGAGGCAATGACGAGTATGCCCGTCCCATCTCCGACTACACCATCGAGGAACCCCAACAATTACCATCAGTACCAAAGGGGCCCATATCGGGGTTTCCAAAATCAATACCCCCGATCAATCCTCCAAAACACCCAGAGGCAAGACTTAGAACACCAATCGACCACGAACGAAACGATAAACTCCCGAGATGGAACAACTACCCGATCAGAACAACGGAATACCGCTATCAGCTCAGCAGAACCCACCATTATGACGGCAGGAGAATTACGAACTCAGGGAAGGACGAACCAAAATGCTAACAACAGGAAAAGGCCCCACGGTCCATATACGAAGCCCAGCACTTCGCAATGGAGGGGTAAACGCACTCCTGGACACCGGCTCCGACCTCAACTTACTCTGCATCGAAGAACTATGCGACGAAGTCCTCTGTAACATTGAAAATACAGGAATAGTAGGAGGCATCGCTACTAGCTCAATGCCCATAACCGGTTCCATAAATCTAAAAATATTCGGAGTCAAAATTACTTTCCATCTCGTACCGGAACCACCTGGAGGTTATAAGGCCATTCTCGGAAATGAATTCTTTATTCAGGAACGCGTGACCATCTCATTTTACTGGAACACCTTAGTAATGAAAAATAAACCAATACGTCCAATCCCGCTCCGGTCCTCGCTCTAGGAACTGGGCCAAAAATATACGTTTCGTGTAACTCACTCCTAGGCAATTTTCAGCGCTTCCTCATCGATACCGGGGGGATGTATGCCTCATCAATGCATCCGCTTTAAAACCCGAAATAATTATCGACACCGGAAAAGCTAGGAGATTTCGAGGACTCAGTGATAGTACCTTCGAAACCTTAGGAGCAACCACATTAAAAATCCTCAATATTGAAATAGAATTCCAAGTTTGCCTAGAAGATTTACCATTCCCTGGAGTGGGAATCTTAGGAAACAACTTTTTCGAAGCCGAAAAAGCTGAAATCTCTTACGATAACCAAACCCTAGTTTTATTGTCCTGCCCTTCTAAACCAACACCTTTCAGCCTTGAAACAAAGCCTTCTTCCAGCTACACCTTGCCACCTCGGATGAGAGTATCAGTAGCAGTACCAATCCAAGTTTCGAAAAAGACGAGGGATACCTCCCCCGAATGAACCTTCCGAACGGGTACTCGGAGGAGAAGCAGTTGTCAAGGTAGATGACGGGCACGCCATGTGCATGATCATTAACCTAAATTCAAACCCGGTAGACATAGACATAGGACCTCAAACACTCGAGGATTTTGAATTTGATGATCCTAGTTCAGACGGGGACGAATCCGACGCCCCTTCTATAGAAAACCCCAACCGTATAATAGATAAACAAGAACGTATAAAGATTCTACTCCAGAAAATACCAGTAGATCACCTCAATGAGGAGGAAAAAGAACAAGTTCACACCTTATTAAAAACAATCACGATGTCTTTCACCTCCCCGGAGATAAGCTAGGCCGTTCTAAAAATTTCACCTGCCGGATAGAAACCACCACCAACGAACCGGTGAGAATAAAACAATATCGATTTCCCCCAGAACATCGGGAAGAAATCGCCAGGCAGTCGAAAATCTCGAAAAACAAGGGATAATTAGGAAATCTAACTCTCCGTACAATTCACCTTTGTGGATTGTACCAAAAAAATCTAATGACCCTTCTATAAAAAAATACAGAATGGTTATCGACTTTAGGCAACTAAATAAAATCACTCGAGGGGATGCCTATCCTTTACCCCTAATTATCGATATTTTAGACCAATTAGGCAACGCTAATTTCTTCAGCGTCTTTGATCTCGCCATGGGTTTCCACCAAATCCCAATGCACCCCGCAGACGCACCAAAAACGGCATTTTCCACCCCAGATGGGCACTGGGAATATTGTTGCATGCCTTTTGGACTCGAATGCGCTCCATCTATCTTTCAACGAATGATGGATTCCACCTTAAGCGGATTAAAAGGGACAGAATTATTTATTTATATCGATGATTTAGTCAGCTATGGTAAAACCCTACAAGAACATGGGGTGAGAGTTCAAAGACTATTCAACAGACTGAGAGAAGCTGGTCTCACCCTCCAACCTGAAAAATGTAAATTTCTCTGTCCTGAAGTAGATTATTTAGGTCACGTAATAACGAAAGAAGGCGTAAAACCAGACCCGAAAAAGATTTCATCACTTAAAAATGCCTCGAGACCTAGAAATCATACGGAAGCCAGGAAATTTATGGGACTTGCAAATTATTACCGAAGATTTATCAAAAATTTCGCTGAAAGGGCTAAGCCCATAACAGACCTTACACGAAAAACTAAGCCCTTCATATGGACAGAAGAAGCGCAAAGGGCATTCGACGATATCAAAAATGCCCTCTGCGAAGACTCATTTCTTAAATACCCAGATTTTAATAAACCCTTCATTCTAGCTGTCAGCGCGTCAGACTCAGGGATATCCGGAATCCTCAGTCAGCAGACAACAGAAGGGACGATGACTTAGAAGGAGACGGAGAGAAAATAGTGTCATGTGTCTCACGCGTCTTTCACGACACCGAAACTCGATACACTGACATTGAAAAACAATGCCTTGCAGTAGTTTACGCTATTCAACAATTCGACCGTATCTCCAAAAACATTTTACCTTAATAACCAGTAGCCCTTGCGTCACCTGGCTAAGGGACAGCACGACTATCACCGAAAGGCAAGCAAAATGGCGGTCTAAATGAGTAGATATAAATTTAATGTCGTAGTCCGTCACAAAATCGCCGAACAATACGCTGAAGGACTCTCATATAACCCCGAAGGTCGTCCCGAGCCCTTAGAAAACGTATTAAATAATGTTACGGAAAATAACTTTTTAGCGCTACCCATCACGGATAACACTAAAACAAAGAAATCTCATAAAATACTCTCAGACGAAGAAGCGATTCAATCGGTCAAGCGCCCTGGTCGCCCTCTCGGATCTAAAAATAGACCAAGAATCAGCAGCGCCCCCGAAATCAGAGAAACAATCGCCTCTCGTCTTAGAAAAAGGAAATGGGAAAAACACGAGTCCCACCCAAAATAAATTACCTTGAAAATAGCAATTTGATTTAACCATAGAAGATCCCGAATCGCAGAAAACCGAATCGAAGAACAGGGGACGACGAAGTCTTCTTGCCAGCCTCAACTCCCGGACCCTCTACGATTGACAAACCAGATACGGGTCAAGAGGGGGACGATGAAGCTGAAAAAGAAGATAAGACCAAAGGAAATAAAGAAACAACTATCCCTCAAAAACAAAGACGAAAAACTCAGAATTAATCAAAATGTTCGACGAAATCATTAAAAGACGACCCCCACCGGAAAATTCTTACAAAGAAAAAGCTCTAGAGAAAATGCGTCTAGAGAAGCAATATTTAATTACACCCCTCAAGAGTTAGCAAAAATGAAAAGAACTAGTTCCGAAACTGCGAAAAATATCCGCCAATCACTAAGTAACATGCCTCCACTCTGGCGGAGCGAAGAAGATTCCTTAGATGACAAAACACCTGAAATTATTATCGACGAGTTTCTTAGAGACAACAGCGATGACCCCGGAGAAGGATCAAGCAGCGACATCAGCCCAGAAGATACGGGAAGAAGCGAAGATCCCAGCGAAACGGAACACCCCGTCATCGTAGAACCGAGCCTGCAACCTCAGCAGAATTGCTAACACAAGAAACGTCGTCAACACACATGAAAAAAGGAAAACCAATAAATAAAAATTCTCTAACACCACAAAACCTAATTAAATCCCGATTCACAGGATATTTAAGAGACGGTCCAGAACCCCGAACTCCAATCTTCGGAAGAGTTCTCATACCCGATGAACTAGCGGCCATGGGTATCCGTTATGACCACGCAAGCCGCCAAATCGTAGACGAAAACGGGAAGGAATAAACGAAATAATCGAAACCGAACCGTTCGACGCGAATAACATCCTTATCGAACCGGAACGGTAGACCAAAAGAAAACTTATCAAACGAAATTAAATCGAGTAATCCACAAAATAATAATAATCCGGAAAAACCGACGATTCCGATAAAAATAAAATAAGTCAACAACAAGCGGGAATATAACAGTGGGGGATGATGTAGGGAACCGCCGATTGGACCACCCTTCGTCGCTTATGACCCTCCAACTTTCGAAGAAGCTGAAAATATTTTTGCCGAACGACGTCATCGGCCAAAATATCTTCACCCTCTAGTTCAGACGAAAGTATACCCGAAAAAGGTCCCGAAACAAAATAAAATTTGCAACCAGCCGAGATGGGCTCACTTATGCCCGAGACCATTTAGTACATTTCTTAGCGGCCGACTGCGAAATAATAAAACCTGTAGCGAAACTGCTCCGCGACTTAAAATTTATTAATGCTGATGACCTTCATGCCTCAAAACCAACAAAAGGGGACGTATTTGTCACCAAATTAGGTCGTTGTAAAATCTTCACGGTATTCATCAAAACAAAACATTTCGAAAAATTAGACCCAATCGATCTGATCGAAGGATTGAGAAATCTTCGACAGTCGATGCATAAACACGACATTCACTCACTCCGCTGTGCAAAACAGGAGATGAGTTCGATGACCTTAACATCAAGCTTACTTATCACACGAATTAAGAGATTGCCCGATAACAATAACTTTATGCGAAGGGAATATCGAGGTACCAGACGAATCCCTCCGAACAAAAATAATAGAAGAAAATCATAACAGCTTAATAGGCGGTCACAAAGGCGTAGTGAAAACGTATTGGCGCATTCGCGAAAGATATTACTGGCCAGGAATGAAAGACAATATCTACAATTACATCCGAGCTTGTGAGATTTGTCAGAAAAATAAGCTCACGCGAATAAAGACAAAACAGCCTATGTCCATCACAGACACACCCTTTGAACCTTTCGAAAAAATTAGTATAGATACGGTAGGACCGTTACCCATGACCCCCGACGGGAATGTACATATCTTAACAATTCAAGATAATTTTTCCAAAGCCGCTGCAGCAGTTCCTCTCCCTGAAATCAGAGCAGTAACCGTCGCAGATCCTTTTTTAAATCATTATATCGCCCTTTATTGGTGCCCTCGCGTGATATTATCAGATAAGGGCACCTCATTCACAAGCAAATTAATCCAACAACTAGCCAAAGCGCTGAAAATTCAAAGAATAACAACATCCTCTTACTACCCTCAATCGAACGGAGCCTTGGAGCGATCTCACCAGCCATTAGTCGACTACCTCCGGGTTTACGTAGATAAATTCAGTAACTGGGATCGGTATATCCCAATGGCAATGTTAAATTATAATACCACCGTACATACGGCCACGAAATTTACGCCATACGAAATTTTGTACGGAAGAAAAGCACGTAGCCCGACTCAATTCCAAATTTTAGTAAAATCGAAACGTACAACGATTATTTAGCAGATTTAATTAGCCGAATTTAGAAATTCAACGAATATCCGCAGAAAATTTAACGAAGCTAAACATGAGTCAAAAGTCAGATTCGACAAACATATACACCCAGCAAAATTTAACGTAGGAGACCTTATACACGTTAAAAGAACCTAGAAAAAACAAATTAGATCATTATTATACCGGCCCATACGAAATAGTCGAAATAAACGAAATGGGGAATTTAATAATAGAAAAAGAAAACGGAAAACGGAAATTACTCCACCCGAATAAGGCTAAAACAGCCAGCCGCGAAAATTTCGACTAAAAAGAAAAGTTGTTTGTTTCAGTAAATATACACATATATAGACGCTAAAATCTACAAAAAAAAAAATATGATCGTTGCACCACTTCTTCTCCTGGGAATCGGACACTTGGCGTGGAGTGCTGACGAGGTGAAAATAAAACCAATGGAAGCAAATCCGGGCCTACTGTACGATCCATTCAAAAGAATCCACCTCATCAGAGAAGAATGGCAAATAATCAGCTCTATAAACATCAAACAACTAGTAACTCTCTACCCAAACCTAAATCAAAATATATGGGAAGCTTATAGAATATGTTCCTTAAAATTCAATCATTCTTCCTGTATGTCGTACCTAAGAACCAACACACACCGAGAAATTTATGCTGAAATAGAACAAGCAAAACACCGGCTAAGGCAGTTCCTCGAAGATCCTCAACTTGAAGAATTACACCCACAGAATCGCACAAAAAGAGCACCGTGGTTCGGCTTCGTAGGCTCAATTGCACGAAAATTATTCGGGACCATGGACTACAGCGACAAGGAACATATCTCCAAAGAGCTAGACAAGTTATATCAAGATAACAAAGAACTTGTACACCTGTCCCAAAATAACACTCACATTATTAAGAGCGAAATCAACGAAATCTTAAAACACGAAACGAACATTACCAAACGTATCAAAGAACTAGCCAGAACTTCTGCATCTCTGCAACAATCAACAAATAAACAAATAACCGACCTACAAAGAATCCAACTATTCTCAATGATAGGCGACGAAAATATTCACCGGATGACTAACCACCTGAGAACTCTTAATAATGCAGAAAAAGCCATAGAAGAATCGAAATGGGGCAAGCTGACCTATCTAACAGTATCAGCCAAACAGCTAAACCAAGCAACCGCAGACATGATCAGAAAACATCCGACCTTAAACCGCCACAACCTCTGGACCACATGGACATCAACACGCTGGCGAAAGTATCAACGATAGAAACAGGAAAATCGAACGGTTATTTCCTGATAATAATAACCGTACCACTCTTCGATCAGACGCCATGGCTAGCATACGAACTAAAATCACTTCCCAAAGCCGAGAAAATTGGAGACCAATTATCAACATTGACGATTCAATCTACGTCAAAATATCTAGTGACAGAACCAGCGTTCGAAGAATATTTCCTCGCGGAACAAGACTACATTAACAACTGCAAACCCATTGGACCAGATATGGCCTGCCCAATTAACATCCCAATAAAAATAACAAAACTAGTAAACGAAGTAGATTGCGAAATGGAGTTACTCATGAACCCAAAAACAGAAAATCTTAGAGAATGTAACGTAAGAATAATCGGAAAATGTAAACTAACTTGGATAAAAATGAATGAGAAAAACACGTGGGCATACTCAACATGTAAAGAGGAAAACATCCAGTGGAAATGCCTAGAACTGAAGACCGGAAACACCATAATTAACGGAACCGGACTAATACACCTACAACAAGGATGTCAAGCAAACTGCAACGAATATAAAATCCAAGGAACAGCAAGAGAAACAACTAAAATAGAAATAATCGCACCGAGCTTCAATCTATCTCTCGAAACGTTAAACTCGAGTATCAAATTTAACAGCGAAACTCCCAATCTACCAACAAAATTCTCAGACCCAGCCACAATCATCGACAAATTCGAACCTTGGGGTCAAGGGCTAGAAGAAAACGAAGAAAAAATGTCATTAATAGCGCTAGATCATCAAAAAGAAGAAATCAATAAGAAAATAACCATCGGATCGGTATCAACAATCGGAATATTATCGATCATTATAAGTGGGTTCGCAATACAAAAAATCATTCGTCGATGCCTACTAAAACCGCGACAAAACAACAAAATAATCGAAAATCCAGTCGTTATAGAACTAAAAACAGCCGAAGAAAAAAAGTTATCACCGTCGAAAGCCAACGAATCACTTCCAGAGAAATCTGAAACCAACGAAGGAGGAAGTCCGCCGAATAAGCGAACAACGAATAAAGATGCGCCGGAGACCGCTGAAAAACCAAAGAAGTCGAAAACATTCCGACTAAGAGACTACAAATCACCGATCTAGACACAAATCGAACATCAACATCGTAGAAAAGAAGACCAACATTAAAAAATTGTTAACCATAGAACCGATGGCTCATTTGCGGAAAACCGAAAATTAATAAAGTAAAACATTAATGAATAAAAAAAAAAATCTTCCAATGACATTTTGCCTCATGAAATTTAAAATAGCTAAAAACGAGCCAACGCGCCCACAGAAAAAGGATAGTAAAATTAAGACTCACAAGACCGAAGATAAAATTACCTCCGGCCTTGGGGGGACGAGTGGAAACAGCGCAAAACCTCGATTGAAAATTTTTTTTGCTTTTCTTTATATATAATATAAATTTAACATAAAATTTTTCTTTTTCATTTTACTACCACTATACTTACATATTAGACATTATTTTATTATTATATTAAACAAATTTTTTTTATTAACTATAAATAATAACAAAAAAAAATATACAACGAGCTAACGTCACTCATATAAATTTTTCAAAAAATTAAGAAATCATAAAATTTTTTTTCAAAACGATTATTTCAAACGTTTAATAAATATAAGTAATTAAGAGAACAGGGAGAGTCATCTAATGGCAATTATAATAGAGCCGCTGCATACGTACTCACACATACCCATTGATCGAGCTATATAAACTCTTATAAAATTTCCTTTTCCTTTAAAATAAGCTTTTATTCTTTTGTTTCTTTTTTCCCTTTTTCTTTTCTAACTTATTGTCTAAGTTCTAATTAATTATTTATTTATAAAAAAAAAAAAAAAAAAAAAAAATTTTTATCTCTTCTTCACCTAAAGCTATTAATTATCCTATTTCTATTTATTACTTATACTACCGTTACAACTACCTAAATTATTATGGTATAGGAGAGAAGGCATAGCCATTATAAAAACAAAAAATTTTAAACCAAATTTTTCTTTCTTTTTATATTTATTTAAAATAAAATAAAAAAGAAAAAGACAGAAGGAAAATTTTCCTAATATTTATATATATGTTCACTTATACATATATATAAATACATATAAAATATAAAAAGAAGTGAAATTCTATTCGAGTTCGTTAATTTCATAAGATAAGAAGCCCTTAGAATAAGCAGCCCAAATCCACCCTACTCCATCCGCTGCGAGAACCAATCAAAGGGCCCAATCAAGGAACAGGCGCTAACAGCTGCCCTAAAACCACGGATCTGATCATCAATAAAGTTCCTGTAACAGTAAGTACATCTACTCTCATAAAAATCCGTCAGTCTCAAACGAAGGCATGGTAAGTTCGTATCTCGATAACGTGCCACATAAATAATTAAAACAACGGAATTAAAACCTCCGTTGCGTATTCTTTAAATTGTTAGTCCAAACCTCCACCGTTTACGCTACCGCTCTAAAAACGCCCTTGGACATAACACAGATGTTAAAACGTGCAATTATGAATTTCGCAACTTTTATTCTTTTTTCATTTCTATTGGAATTTTTAGAATCTGAATACGCAATCTAGTGGTAAACAATAAAACCACTTTAACTATTGGAATTTGGAATTTATGTATATAGTCTCGCTGATGTTGGAGTAAACACATATAGTCGAGACTCCACTCATCACTCCTAAATATTGCAAAGTATTTACGCCAACAATCAATTTTGAAATACACACGTGCTTCGTAAGATCGTGAGTGATTTGCTAAATTTAAATTATTATTCGATCAAAAAAATCAGAATTTTTGAAGTATATTCATCTTATTTCTATTATTATCAGGTGAGTTTAAATGTGTTTATCTTGACAGTATAGTTTAATGTTGACACTTGAGTTAAATTTAGATGATTATAAAATATTATTTATTAAGCTTGCTAACCTAAAAATTACAACTTTTTAATTTAGTATCTCGATAAAATATTTTTTTTTCTTTTTTTATTAAAATTGGTAAAATTCTGCGTTTTTAGAAATTTTCAATCTCTATGGAAATACAAAATTACGACTGACATTTTTTATTTCATTTGATAATTTACTTACAATTCAATTGACAATAAAGTGCTTTAGTATTTAAAAAATGTTACTTATATCTGATGAAAATCATTGTGACTCAGAATTTTTTTTTATGCAGGAAATCTTACGCTTGTATGAGATGAGTGAAAACAACGAGCGGAAAAGAATTTCATCGGCCATTCATAAACGTAACAAAAATAAAATGATGCGATATCGTCAACTATGCTCAAATGACGAAGAATTTCTTTCGTTCAAAAATGGATTTTTGGAACAGTCAAAAATAAAATTTCTTTAATAATTAAAAAGTGATATAGATTAAGTATCCCTGAACAGAATGTTCTTTGTAACATTTTTACAAATATCACTTTTATCATACTCTTATGTTAAATTTATAGACTTCGAGAATTTTATCAAATTCTTTTAGTAACAAACAAATATATTTTATGAATTTTAGGTTTTTAATCTTAGAAATTTTTTTTTTTTTTTTGAGGTTATTTAACGTCAATTTTAACTACTAGGTCATATCGCCGACTTAACTGTTGGGAGTGGTACGGTGGGGACTTTTTGGGTTTTGAATCTTGAACTTAAACCTTAAACTACGCGGCGACAGGTCGAATCTCAAATCGAAAATTATTTCCCGAAGTGGGATTCGAACCTGCGCCTGGCCGGTGAGTCAGTACGAGCGATCATAGGTTACGCGCTTTAGACCGCTCGGCCATCATCGCCGGTCGGAAATTCAGTTTCGTGTCAGACTTGAACGTGTGCGCATCGTGAATTTCTGTGCTGTGTAAAACCTGTGGATTATTAGTCCCAAAACTGCAAATATTAATCTTAACTCAAGGGATAAATCCCATAACCACTGCTAACCACAAAAACCATGAGTGACTTAACAAACAATAAAAGACGCTATGAGAGTAGATCCACTGAAGATCTGCCTCAATTACTTAATAATAAAAAATTGAAAGAGTTAGAAAGACTGACTAACACTAATAATTTTGAAAAATTTTTCGAAAAAAATGTGAAAAATAAAAAAGTAACACCTAACCTAAATGCTTCGAGGTCACGCTCAAACTCTAGAGACAGACCTTCAGATGTCGACACTAGTGATCAGACCAAGATGACAGAAACTGATGACGGATTCAAAATCCCAAGAAGATTTATAAAGCGACGAAGTACAATGAAGGCATCACAAGATGGAGCCACTGCCAGACTTCCAATGATTTTGATGCACTTTCAGACAGCATGAGCATTGAAGATGGCGAGACTAACATTGAGACACTACAAAATGTCCCGAATTTATCAGCCTGGTGAACTACCACCCGAAATTTTCGTTACCGACACTAGCTACAATAATAGATAGTCGTCACAAGACGGCACGAGGAGGGGAAAAACGGTCACAAACCCCGATACTTGAGCGGTGATCGACACTTCGATCTATCCCCCGGTGTCAACCACCTTGCTAGATTCTAAAGTCATTTTACCACTATACCACTATTACTACTATTAGGTGATTACTCACCAAAACTACAAAAATTATTAACATCTATTAAATCTATTATTTAATTATTAAGTTTATATCATCATTATTATTACTATTTTGTGTTAAACTATCATTGCGTTATTCTAAATAATTAACTATCGACAACCTAGAATATTAGTAAAATATTCCTATTACAAATCTATTGTATTTCGTCACCGAATATAATAAATTCATTTCAAGTGTTGAGTTAGTGAAATAAAATTAAGTTTGTTGCAAGTTTGTTACAATATTCACCTTGCGTAATTCCATCTAATTAAGTACAACAACCACGGAAGAAGGACCATCTGCACAGTAACATTTGTAAGTAAGTAAAATAAATTTAACTGGCACACGTGGTAACTTCTGTCCTATAATCTATCTAATCAAAATCTCTCTTAAAACAAAGGACAATCATAAATACGGGAGCGGAATATCCCAGGGCAGTGGACCAAAATTATAAACGAAATCCAGGCGACTATTTCTTATCCGCGAGGTTTAGTGGCCTGGAAACTAAGATTTTTCAGAAGAGTAAAAATTCTAGTGTTTCAACATAAATCAACGACCTCTACACCTGAAAAATAATACTTCAAATTCAAAACAAACACAACCAAATAACAGTAATTCAAATCATGAAGCGGGAAGATCCCCACTCAAAGCTAAATCTAAACCTCCTCCAATACATGTTTACTCCAAAAGTATGAAGGAGCTTATAAAAGTGTTCACTACAGGAAAAATTCCTGAAGGTGAATTCTGGATCAAAGATTCCGACAAAGATTATATTACAGTCAGAGCGCTAAGTATTGAAATTTATAGACTGATCAAAGAAATACTAGATTCAAATAAAATTCAGTATTACACATATACTCCAAAGGAGGAAAAGAAAGTTACTTTAGTTCTGAAAGGCCTCAAATCTGAGTATAATGAAAATGATGTAAAAGAATATATCACCAACAGGAATCTGCCAAATATTAAAGTGGAAAAGATATCAAAACTCAAATTTCGTAAAGGATATGAAGATAAATTTTTCTTTACGGTTCAATTGGCAAACGACAGTAAGCCAGCTGAACAAGAATCAAACACATGCTTCATCAGCCCATACGTTGGGAAAAGCTGAAGAAAAAAATGGTGTTCCAGTGTAGAAGATGCCAACGAGTGGGAGATTCTAGTAACAACTGCCATCTTAAATATCGATGTGTTAAGTGTGGCAAGAATCATAGGCCCATCAAGGACGGAGGTAAATGTGAAATTGACACTTTGACTGACAAGAAAAATTTAAAATGCATCAACTGCGGGGAAAGCGGACATACAGCGTCATACCTAGGCTGTAAATACTTAACACTAGCTCAAGGTGTCAAGAAACAGACCTTGGAAATTAAAAAATACCAAAAAATTAATAAATTGAATAGGATTACTAGAGAGGTAAATGCTGGACATCCTTTGCTAATATAGCAAAAGACAACAAAACATTCCCACCACTCCCAGGGAGAAACAACTACAGTGAGCATATAGATGAATCTTCATCGCCATATCAACAACCAGAAATGAATAATGCACAATATTACCATCCCAATCAGCAGAATAATAGCAACTTTGCTCCAATTGAGGAAATGTTTAGACAATTCAAATGCAACATAATCGATATGCTGAAATAACAATTCTCTGAGATCAACAAAAAAATTACAGATAATTCAAGAAACATTGAGTTTTTAATGTCACAATTCGATTATGAATAATTCACCAAATACATCATATCGAACACACAATAACCGACAGGAAGAACATAATCCTCCAAATAATGTTATCAAGTTCTGTGCAATAAATGTAAACTCAATAGGCTCAAACAAAAAGAGACACGATCTAGAAATATTTGTCAAAAATCACCAAATCGACGTTGTGTTGATCTCAGAAACTAAGCTCAACAACAAGCACAAGTTAGCATTCCAAGATTATTCTTTGATACGAATTGACCGACCCAACTCTGAATTGGGTGGGGGAACTGTGATATTAATTTCCAAAAGGATCAATTTTACCGTAATTTTTTACCCAAATTCCAAAACAAACAAAATAATTGAGTATACGGCCATCAAAATACACGGCAATTCCAACAATTCACTAATTATCTTCAGTATCTATGCCACATGCAGCAGAAGAGGGACCTTTCTGAATGAGTTGAATAAAATATATCATGATTTCAAACTTTACGCTGATAAAAACTATTTCATCTTAGCGGGTGACCTAAACGCTAGAAACACCCTCTGGGGAGACAGTAAAATTAATGAAAGAGGAGCTCTACTCAACAGCTGGATCTTGGATAAGAACATACAAAATAAAACCACACACTACACAGCTGACAAACCAACCTTCCCAAGTGCAGGATCATACCTTGATCATTGTCTAGCTGATTCTAGAATAGAAATTATGGGACTAAATAACGAAAAGCTGGTTACTCTCCCATACGACAGTGACCATAATGCCATCAGCTTCTTCATTGACTGCCAGGATATTCTTCTCGGATTAACAGATCCTATAACACCAATGATTAGATACAATTATAAGAAAACAAACTGGACCAAATTTGCAGAACATCTCGACAACACGGTCACAGAACATCTTCCATATGACAGTAATCTAACAATTAAAGAAATTGATGACAACATATTAAAATTAGAAGAGCAAATATTAGAAGCCATCGAATCCACAGTCCCAAGAATCAAGAAATACACTAAAAGAGGTTGCCAAAAATACGTAAATTCTAAAATCAAAAAACTGCATAAACATAAATCTATCCTAGTTGTTGAACTTTTTAAGTGCAATAATAATATAGAACACATCAAGACTCTCATAAAAAACATCAATAAAAAATTATCTTCCGAATTTAAAAAGTCTGAAACTGCTTATTGGGAAGCTTTGGCTAAAAATATCAATTATAAAGATTCATCCAAGTTCTTTCCTAATATTAATAGATGTAACAGGGTAAAATTACCCTTAATCGATAAGTCACCGGATATCGATAATTATTCGACATAGCACTGGCGCGTCTCGATCTTCGGGCCTAAAGGCGGAATAGGAGGGGGTGAGTTTGGGTTAAAATAGGTGAGCCGTGCAGTGGAAAAGGGAGAAGTAGTGTGACCGCCAGACTTAGTGCCACGGAAATCAAGAAGGACCGATCCCCGGAGTAGTGACGAGACGAAGGAAGCCAACTACAACTAGGACTTCATCCTCAACGAGTGAGTTGGATCATCGTTTTGTTCGTCAAGGTATCAATTGTTGCTCTGTGGGAGAGAAGTGGACCGCGGTTTACCGAATACCCAGTTACTTCTCCTAATTAATCAATTGGATCGTAATCGACGATTACTAATAAATTAATTGTGGAATAATTGCTAGTTTTGGATTTAGTGATTTTCATGGGGGTTTATACCCGAGGATCACTTAATCGACCTTGCGGGAAAATTTAATAACTGAGAGAAATTATCAATTAATTATTTAACATCCGAAAATTTCGTTAACTTTATTGTTATAATTTTTATAATAATTAATTTAGTAAAATTGATTGATTTTTGTCATTGAGAAAACGACAAATTTTTATTCGTGGAATTTCAGTCAAGCGTCAATTTTGTGTCGCAGTAAATTCCAATACCCAAGGTCAAGCAAAACAGCTAGCGATTATTCTAACAATAAAAATTGAATATTCCGAATCGTGTCAATTTTTATGATAGATAAAACTAGAAGAGAATGGTCGATAATATTTTATATTAAGAATTAATTATTATGAAAATTTTATATTAAGAAAATTATTAAGAGTTAATTATTGAGGATAGAAAGATTGGAAAATTATTGAATATTTTATATTAGGAAAATTATTAGTTGAGATTATTATAGAGTAGAAGAATTTTAAGTATATTAGGAATTTTAGTTAGAATTTTATGTTGTAAAATTATTTTATGTCGTGATAAATTTAGAAAATTTTGGGATTAAGTCCGTGAAGTAGTTAAATTAAAATTACTGAAGTTGATAATTATCGGTTTGGATTAAGTCCTAGGAATCAATTAAGTGAGCCAAAATTGTCATAGTGAAAGTTTAGTCGGATATTGTTGATTAAACTTGTGTTAATAATTTTGAACGTGATTGAGAATTTTATATTGTAATAGTTAGTTGAAAATTGATTGTAAGTTGAAAATAGTCATTTTATTAATTTACTAATGATTGAATAATTGATTTAAAATATTTAATTGGAATTAGTTACAGTCAATTTTATTAAAGAAGAATTTATAAAGTAAAAATAAAGTAAAGTCAAGTCAGTAGTGTTAGTGTGAGACAAGTGTGGGTTATGTGTGAGTTGCAGAGTATCTAGACCTATGTTTCGTCGCTGGGTTGTTACTGCTGTAGCTGGAGCGGGTTATGAGAGTGTGCTGCAGAACATCTAGGTCTATGTTTCGTCGCTGGGCTGTTACTCCTGTGAGCCGAGTTGACGACCCCGGTATATGATTCGTCTCTGTGCGGGGGAGGTAGATTTAGAAATCGGGTAGACGCCGAGAGGGGCCCGTCACGTGTAGACGCCGAAAGGGGCACGTGTTAGAAATTGACGGGTAGACGCCGAAAGGGGCTCGTCAAGAATAAGTTAGAAATCGACGGGTAGACGCCGAAAGGGGCTCGTCGAGATTAAGATATTGTTAAGTGTAGTTAGTGTGTGCGTGAATGAATTTTGTTAACTAGTTGTAAGTCAATTCTTGTTAAGTTTTATTCCTTATTGTTAATAAACTGATCAGATTGTTAATTAAATTTTTATTATTCAACAGCACCTTCCTTCACTCTCTCTACCCTAAGATTAAGCATTCTCAGCTCTGGTCCGGTTCCAGGAACCGTGATTAAAAATCCTGGTGGCGCCCTAATAATTATATTGTTGTTTAGTTTTGTTGCAAATTTATTTAAAAATTGATTAGGGGCTAACCTGAGCAGGTAAAACTGTTACATAGACATTTCCGTTACGAAGAATCACCTAGGATCGATACACTGAAAGTTTGTAAAAAAGATAACACACTCATCAACTCTGAGATTTTAAACAATACTACTCCAGAAGAAAACAATGACACAATATTTATAACTGAACCTACAGTGAAATTAAATGTCGTCGGGAAATACTTTGAGTTAATTAATTCACCTAGACACACGAACCAGGGAACTTATATAAAACAACTAGCAGATAATTCAGTGGATAACATAAAATCAAGATTGCAGAGCTACCGAACATACAACTTCTCCCATACAAACTTTGCCAAAAACAATCCGGCATACTATCCTACTCAAGAGCAGGATACTCCAAAATACCTCTACTCTTACATTCAAGTAGCTGTATTATTGAAAAAGGCAACAAACGAGACATCATCTGGACTGGATAACATCCCAATGATTGTCTTAAAACATCTACCTACTGCGCTCATAAAAGACTACACAGTAATTATCAATAACTGCTTCAATCTCTCCTATTATCCAACCAGATGGAAAAAAGCAAAAGTTATACCGATAAAAAAGAAGAACAAAGATCATTCAGTGCCAACTAGCTACAGACCCATCAGCCTAACAAACAACTTAAGTAAAATTTATGAGAAACTCATCAAAGATCAACTCATGTCACATGCTGATGAAAATAAAATCATACCGGACAACCAATTTGGTTTTAGAGCGCGACACTCCACCGTCCACGCTATCAATCAATTTTCTTCCGACATTAACAGGCATCTGTTAAATGGGAAGCTAGTTGGAACTGTTTTAATCGATCTCGAAAAGGTCTTCGATTCGGTCTGGATGAACGGACTTATCTACGTTCTAATTACACTGAATTTTCCATTCAAGCTGATCCTACTTATTTATGATATGGTCTACGGAAAATCTTTTATAACCTGGGATGGAATCAACTTTTCAACTTTGGTATTTAACATACTTGAAGGGCTTCAGCAAGGGACGGTAACTTCCCTTGCATTATTTATCATATTCACCAGTACCATCCTGAATAAATTCGGACTGAACTCAGGGAATAACACTTATTCTGGAGCTTACGCAGATGACGAGACCGAGTATGTAGCTGATAGCAAAATTCGAATCATTCAAGAGAAACTAACAACAATCGTAAATGAAAAATACCATGGTTTTAAACAATGGAATTTAAAAATGAATCCAGACAAAAGCGAAGCTATTTTGTTCAGAAAAACAGTGAATGAAATTACATCACCCACCGTCAAATTGATTAAAACATTTCAAATTACTGTAACCGACAGAGATACCAGCGAAGAATTTCTAATTCCAAATAAGAATGTAGTGAAATACCTTGGAGTCCACTTCGATTATCTATTACGATTGAATAAACACCACGCAATTCAGCTTCAAAAAGCCAAAAAAGCCTTTAGAGCCAATTCAAGAATTTTCTACAATAGAAATATTGACCCTAAGGCAAAACTGATTTGTTACCAACTCCTGGTGAGACCAATCATCTCGTACGCAGCACCCATTTGGTGGAACGTAGGCCCTTCTGTCATGGAAAAGTACAGAAAATTCGAACGCACATGTCTAAAAGCTTGTCTGGGTAGATATCGCTCAGCCCAATCAAACTACCTTAAACTCATAAGCAATAGTGAAATTTACAATCTAGCTAATATCCCAAGATTCGACACCTTCTGTTTAACACTAACCCGTAACTACTTCAGCTCTTTGTATGACATTAATAACGACATGATAAAAAACCTCAAAGTCGACAATAATAATTTGGTGAGAAGAATGGCAAAGAGTAATTACTCACCACCTGAAATATTCACAAATTTGGACAGAATGGGCTGCATCCAAGACGAGAACAACGTGCCGATCATTTATCATCTGCGAAGACATTGCGCGAGAAAAAACATATATATTGATTTAGAAAACATCCATGCCAGTTCCGTAGTATATTCAACTACACTACCTGAACGGGACCAAAACAGTGTAGAACGACTGAACGAAAAGTACTGGTGGCTCCAAGGAGACGCCAGATACTTGGACGAGCTAAGAAAAAGAGCAAGATATAAACAACAGCTCCAGCACCTACTACAACGATCGAGTCGCCCAAGACCAAAAAGAGTCCAAAGACCTCGACAATAGTACATGCTGCTTCAAGAAAAGTATCTGTGATTTTTGTACATATGTAAATAGTCAACACTACCCATCACTTCCTTATCCTTTGTCCTTCCCATCCTCTCCCCTGCCTCATAGGGCACGTTAAAGTATGCATTTGGTTTTTGCTATTTATTTTTTTAATTTTTCCAAAGCAATTTGATAATATTTAATAATAGTTCAAGACAAAATATTAATTATGTTAAATGAAATTTAATAATATAAAAAACTATAATATAGTTAATTAAATATTTTTTATTAGAGCATCATGTGATGACAGTTCAAAATAAAGCATATTAGTGATTACGTTGTTTATAAGGATATTGTTACTTATATATGTATAATGAAAATGTCAAAAATAAAATTCTTTTTTCAAAACAAAAAAAAAAAAAAGCCGGTCGGAAATTTATATATATTAAATGTATGTATATATGAATGGATTATTGACAGTTTGAAAAATTACCCGACGAAAAAAGATTTTGTCTAATCATATACACTTCTCATAAAAATTAAGGGAGCAGAAAAAAAGTCCAAATTTTTGGGGGATTTTCAACAGGCTGTAACTTATACAAAAATGGTCGTACAGCAAAAAAAAAAAAAGGTAAATTGTAGCTCTAAGTGTTTAGTTTTTGGATCTGAGTTTGAAAATTTTTTTTTGAAAATATTTTTCGAGTAATCATAAGAAAACCACCGAAAAAAAAATTTTCGAAATTTTTTTGGTTTTTTTTTTTAATCTACGGACGTGGAAAAAATTTTTTCGACTCAACCTCCATATGGACCGGATAGCTTGTTTATTCAGATTTAATTTCGTTTTTTTAAAATCTCGATACGAGCATTTCTCGCTGAGATATCGATGTTTGAATGGAAAAAGATCATTTTGTCTTTGATTACCAATATCTCAGCAACCAATGATCGCACAGAAATTTTGAGGTTGGTTTTAAAAACTTGAATAAATTCTCTACAAGGATTGGCAATTGAATTTTGAAAAAAAAATTTTTTTTCAATCATTACATGAATTTGAAAAAGCATCCAAAAAAGGGCTTTTTGTCGTTTTTTGGAAAATCAAGCGCCCAATCAAAAATATTGCGGAAACCACTGACGTTAAGTGTGCCTCTTACTGTTCAATATACCCACAAAAACCCTACAAAGTTTCAATTCAATCCAGCCAACCGTTTTTTTTTCCCACTTGATCGAATTTTTGAAAAAATTAAAGGAGCAAGAATTTCGCTCTGAAAATGTCATAATTTTTATCAAAAATGAAAAAAATTTTTTTTTTCATTTTTCTCTCAATTCTGTATTAGTGACTTGAAAAATTTAAGAAAAAAAAAAAAAAAAATCGAAAATTTTTGAGAAAAAAAAATAAAAAAATTTTTTTTAATTTTTTTCAATTGGCTAAAAACTTCAAAAAATTAAAAAAAAATTACCGCCGGCATTAGCGTTACCCAAAGCGTACCACGTGGAGGTTGCACGGCGGATTTACGCTTTTGTGCTTGCGCACGTGTATGTGTGTGGTTTTATCAGAGATTGAGACCCTGTGGTTCGTCACTTCCACAGTATTTTGTGACTCCAAACTCACTCTCCGAAGATGTGTGTGTGTGTGTGTGTGTGTGTTGTGTGCTAATACCGCGTATTGCCACCTCTGCTCCTGATAACAGCCCGCAATCTTTCAGGCATATTCGAAATGCAGTTTCGAATCATTGACTGCGGAATCCGTCGCCAAGTTTCGATTAGCGCCCGCTCTAATGCTGCTAACGTTCGTAAATTGGATAATTCTGGCGCAATCGGCGCTTCAGGATATCCCAGACGTGCTCGATAGGGTTAAGATCAGGGCTTACCGCTGGATGCCTTAACAACGTTATGTCGTGTCTTTGGAAAAACCGACGGGTGACGTTTGCTGTGTGAGGCCGGGCATTGTCTTGCATAAAAATAAAACCTCTAGTTTGCTGCCGTAGAGGCAAGACAAGAGGTCGTAAGATCTGATTAATGTAACGCGTAGCGTTTAGATTTTCGTGGACGATTACCAAAGGAGTTCGTGAAAATCTCGAAACTCCTCCCCAAACCATCACCGACCCTCCGCTGTAAGCATTTCCAAACAGGCATACCCGACACTCATCAGAAAACAAAACATTGTTCCATTGCCTTACGGTCCAATGAACATGTTGACGAGCGTAAGCCAGACGGTTTCGGCGATGTATGGGTGATAACATCGGTACTCGGGCGGCACTTCTTGATCGCACTCCAGTCTCACGGAGACGATTTCGAACCGTTTGAACTGAAATGTTCCGCGGTTGTTGTTGTCGTCGTCGTCGTTGTTGTTGCTGTTGTTGTTGTTGTTGTCGACGGTTCGGAAAATTTCGGGCGACAACGTTCGCAGGAACGAAAGGTTCTTGACGAACGCGCCGAACGATCGCTCGGTCATCACGAGGATTTGTTGCGCGACGACGACCTTGGCCAACTCGTCGTTGATAACCACCGGTTTCCAAATACCGATTGTATGCGCGAGATACGACAGATGAACTAACGTCCATACGATCCCCGACTTGTCGGTAATTGTACCCTTCTTCCACTAGAGTCACTATCTGAGCGACTTGTGGCGCGGATAAATGCCGCCTAGGCATTATGAAAAAAAATAAAAAGAAAACTAAAGTTTGCAAAAACTCAGTTAATTTGCTTTTCTAAAAATTAAAAAATACGGTAGTTTTGAGAAAAACTGTTGATTGGCTCGATTACCAAAAAGCAGGTTAGTTTTAAGAAAAACTGTTTTTTTTTAGACACTGTTGGAATTCGCACGAAAAAATTATTGTCTCAATATTCGTAGAACGAACATTCGACTTGCCTTGGGGGTATCAACTTTTAATTTATTCAATTAATTTGTGACTAGGAAAATTAAAGTGCGGAAGAGTAAAATCGGTGAGAAAGTGAGTCGCTACATTTTTTTTGATTTGGGCCAATTAAAAAAAAATTTTTTTTTTTTTCGCGCAAAAATTTTCGATTTTTTTTTTTTTTCCTTAAATTTTTCAAGTCACTAATACAGAATTGAGAGAAAAATGAAAAAAAAAATTTTTTTTTCATTTTTGATAAAAATTATGACATTTTCAGAGCGAAATTCTTGCTCCTTTAATTTTTTCAAAAATTCGATCAAGTGGGAAAAAAAACGGTTGGCTGGATTAAATTGAAACTTTGTAGGGTTTTTGTGGGTATATTGAACAGTAAGAGGCACACTTAACGTCAGTGGTTTCCGCAATATTTTTGATTGGGCGCTTGATTTTCCAAAAAACGACAAAAAGCCCTTTTTTGGATGCTTTTTCAAATTCATGTAATGATTGAAAAAAAATTTTTTTTTCAAAATTCAATTGCCAATCCTTGTAGAGAATTTATTCAAGTTTTTAAAACCAACCTCAAAATTTCTGTGCGATCATTGGTTGCTGAGATATTGGTAATCAAAGACAAAATGATCTTTTTCCATTCAAACATCGATATCTCAGCGAGAAATGCTCGTATCGAGATTAAAAAAAAACGAAATTAAATCTGAATAAACAAGCTATCCGGTCCATATGAAGGTTGAGTCGAAAAAATTTTTTCCACGTCCGTAGATTAAAAAAAAAAACCAAAAAAATTTCAAAAATTTTTTTTCGGTGGTTTTCTTATGATTACTCGAAAAATATTTTCAAAAAAAAATTTTCAAACTCAGATCCAAAAACTAAATACTCAGAGCTACAATTTGCTTTTTTTTTTTTGTTGTACGACCATTTTTGTATAAGTTACAGCCTGTTGAAAATCCCCCAAAAATTTGGATTTTTTTTCTGCTCCCTTAATTTTTGTGAGAAGTGTAGTACTTGATAGAGCCATACGCAATTCTCTGTTATGAATTAAAATAAAAAAAAAATGATTACATATAATTGTTCGGCTGTAACATCAGCAGACACCCATCCAACTACTAACCACGCTCAATGCTGCTTAACTTTGGTGATATCCGTGCGCCTTGAAGTTCCCGCCTGCTGTATTGCTATCTTATTTGACAACAATTCTATGAAGTACATAACGTATCAAATAAGTTTATCATAAATATGATATAAAATTGATTTTATAATATATTTTGACAATCCTAATTTATTTATTTAACCGAATCTCACTATAACATGACATTTATTTAAATAATAAAATAAGTAATGATTATAATGTTAGGCAGGAGCAGAGCAGACCAAAACATCCCACAGGAAATGTAACAAATTTTTTATTTCAAAATTATTTAAACGTTATGATAAAAATAATTTTGCATATTTTGACTACCAAAAAAATTTTTTTCGTCAGAGAAAAAATTTTTATCACATCCCTGACGATGCAAGCCTGATCAGATCTAATCATGATCAGGCATGGTCATTTTTCATGTCTGATCAGGCATGAAGACTCATGCCTGTTCATGACTGATCAGGTCTGATCATTTTTTCGCAGGATTTCACAAATTAATAATAATTATTTAGTAGCAAGAATTTTTTTTTTTAAATAATATTATGTGCTATAATATTCACCGTAAATTGATCTGCACAGACAATAACTAATCAACATAAAATATCTGATATTTTTTATATTTATTAATAACTGTTTATGCACAGTAAATAATTACTGGCATTTTATTGTTCACTGTAAATTATATAGTGATATATATTTTTTAAGAACAGTTATCCGATTGAATATGGTGCTACAAATGACTTGCACAGACAATATTTAATGAACAAAAAGTATTGAATACTCGAAACATTTTATTAATGACTGTCTGTACACAGTAATTCATAGGTGGAATTTCTTAGATTAATAATAACTATTTTTTAACAATAATTTCTTTTAAATCTACTATTATATATTATAATATTCACCGTAAATTGATCTGCATAGAAAATAATTAATCAACGCAAAACATCAGATATTTTTTGTATACATTAATAACTGTTAATAAACAGTAATTAATTGGTTGTATTTCATTGTTGATTAAAAATTGTATTGCAGAAAAAAATTACTATATAGAACAGTTATCCAATTGAATTGGTTACTAAAAGTGACTGTTACAGAACATAATTGATAAACATCAAGTACCTATCATTTTTAGCATTTTATCAATTACTGTTTGTACACAGTAGTTAATAACTTGCATTTTACAATTTATTAATATTAAGAAGTCAAGATTTACCCAAGTCCGCTTAAGCTTATTATTATTATATATCTATACTATTGTTATTATCGCTAGTGAGTTGGCGGCGATCTACGCGCCGCTTGACGGCGCATACGACTCCTCTCCCCTACATTCTTTATATCTTTTGTTCTTAGTACACTTGGTTGTATTACGTGCTACCACGTGCATCTTTATATTAATTATTCTTTTACGGTCTACATTATATTGTTATAATATTATTAATTATTTATTATTTAGAATACAAATAAAGATTCATTTAGATTATTCAACATAAATATTGGTGTAAATTAATTCACTTCCTAACAATTAATAACTATTGCTTGGCAATATTTTTTTTTCTAAAAGCAATTATCCGATGTAATTTTTGGTGTAAAGTAATTTGCGTGGAAAGTAATTAATAAAAATCTAGCATATAATATTTTTAACATTTTATCTATAACTGTGTGCAGACCGTAATTAATAATTTACATTTTACTGTTCATCAATAAATATATCGTGGCAATAAATTTTTAATATCTTTACTATTTTTCATAATTTATGAATGAAATATTAATCTTTTTTAATTCTTCATTTTTCGAAAAATATTCATTTCTTCGAAAAATATTCATTTCTTCGATAAATATTCATTTTCCCAAAAATATTCATTTTTATACTACACCAGTCATTTTTTTCATCGAATTTTTTAGTTAATATAGACTACTAATAATTATAATTTGTTGAGGAAATTAATCTTCACGTTATAGAATACAATTTTCCAATTTTCTGGTGTATTACTGCGATCGGATTGTCATCTTGTAATTCTACGGGTCTTAATTATTTTATTAAACGGTACTTTAGTGTGATTTCGTTAATTTTTTTATTCATTTTTTGGGTGTTTTGTATTACAACATTACAAGTATTTTCATTCAATTGTTAAACTAACGCCATCTCTTAGCCTATTTTTCCGCTAAACCTTTATTTCCTATAATTGTTGTTTCATCTATCGCAGCGCCAATTCTCATTTTAAAGTTTGCGCATTCCCGCCTTCACATTATATATCTCCTCCCTGTTTTACCTACTTTTTTTTTTCGGCGAAACTGTCCCGACCCGATTTTTCCTGACGGTAGGAGTCCCAGGAAATAGTGGGGATGAACGCCCACGACGCGTCCAGTCCGAAAATTATAGATGAGACTTCGATCCAACCCCCAACTAGCTACACGCTACCAAATCATCCTATCAATCTATTACATTCATACATCCTATTTTATAATTCTATTGTATTAATACTAAGTTTATATTGTTTAATCATATCATTTATTCATTATTGTTGATAAAATAGATGATAATAAAGTTATAATTTATCGTCACCGAATACACGCGTTTAATTGGTAAAATTAAGTTGTGTGTGAATAAGTTAATAAGTTGTTCATCGTACATCAATCATATTCACCTTGAGGCCTTGAAAGGACGGAAACCTTTAGAGATTTATTGTTCAAGGATTGCTGTGACAATCATCCCAAATATTCTAATCATCGCTGCGTATTGTAAGTAAAGAAAGAATTATTACTGGCAACACGTGAGACTTCGTATCTTCCTAATCAATTTCTACACTCTCTATTTACTAAAAACACGATTTACGTTGTCTGTAAGGAAGCGGATTTCCGAGAGCTGGTGGTCCAAAATTAATATTTAGAGGTTCAACCGATTAAAATTCTTATCCGCGAGGTTTTAGTGGGTTGATAAATAAATTTATCATTAAAAAGAAAAATTTATGTCTCAATATATATATATATATATATATATATATATATATATATATATATATATATGTTGTAACAGGCCGCTTTTAGCGACACCGGTTAATAAGTTGTTTTTATTGATTTTCCTTATATTTTAATTTTGAAATGAAATTTTCCCAGTTAGGAAGGTCATTGGTTGGATTCGCCGCGACCGAGTCTCCCTCGCGCGGAAGAAAGATCGATCGAAGCTCAACAGCGCGCGAAAAATATTTAAACTTGCGGTTAATTATTTAATTTAGATAATAAGTTAGTTTTAAGTTAAAACGCATTGTTTGGTACGATAAACGACGACCACTTTACCCGAGAAGAGGATCATCATCGAGCATCATCGACGTGGGATCACACCAGGTGCATCACCAACGACGGGAAGTTGACCGAGGATAAAACGACGGAATGGTCAGTTTACGGCTGAGCGAGCCAATGCTCCAGCCAAAAATATCAATGAGCTGTCGATAATGAAAAATGGGACAGGAAGAGCCATCTTCGGAGAGCCAACAGAATCAAGGGCCCAAAGAGAGGGGAGTGCAGCCAGGCGGACTACAACCACGCGATGCTCTCCCTTCCACGTTTTTCCCCGACAATAGACGGACGCTAATTTTGATTATTTTGATTACTGTTGATTAATTTTTTTTTATTGATTATTACGATTTTTGTAATTGTGACGGAGTTTGCCAATTGCTGTGCATATTTTTTTTGGATAGTTTTGATTAATTTGGATTATTCTGATTATTGTTGATTATTGAGAATTTGTTTATTTTTCGACGGAGTTTGTCAATTGCGGTGCATATCTTTCTGATTTATTGTTAATTATTGCGACAACGGAATTATTGAGACGCCGGTTAAATCTACTCGGAGGAAAATTCGCCGTGGGAGCCGAGGACGACGGAACCGTGCGACCCAGCCAGGAGACTATCTAATTGCTGATTTATTTTGACTGCTGTATTTTCCTGGAGAGACCGACGCCTTTTACCAGGGTAAGTGGTCTCGTCTTCACGATATCTCGTGGGATTCACCTACTCGGACACAAGTACGAGTTACTTGATTATTTTGCTTGAAGTTAAAAATTTTCTTTTATTTTTTTCATTTGTTTTATTCTTTTGTTAATTATTCTGAAGATTATCCCACGAGGTATTTCTGGTACCGATTTCATTGTTGTAGTGATTATTTACATTATTGAGAGTTTGTGTTATAATCCCGATTAGTGAGCTTCGGTCGTGCGGCAAAGCGACGGTTGAGAATTTGGTGTTAACAAAATAAATAAACTTAACTGGCATAATTTGACGTTGACCTTGTTGGAATACCGGACTTATTTTTTTTTTTGGATAATTGTATTCCTTGCGACGGTGTCCGAGGTCTTAAGGATACTGTAATTGTTTTTTTTTTTTTTTTATTTAACACCTTGTTACTTTAATTAATTGATGTTTAATTTTAATTAAGTAGTTAATTAAAATTTATTGAAATCTTTGCGACGATTAATTTATTTAATCCAACTACATATTATTAATTCAACAATTTTGCGACGAATAAATTGTTGAAATTAATTAATTATCAACGAATAAAAATTGTATTTAATTTGATCACGATTAAGGTGCGACGATTATATTTTTTTTTGGGATTTATTTAATCAAAGTCGATGCTGATTTTGGTTTTTTTTTGTTAGCAGAAATTTAATTACGACGTACTAAATTACTGGCAGCATACGAGTATTTTTTGCTGTTAAATTTTGTTGTTGGAGATTTGATTAATAATTCAAAACTTGTGATTTTTTTTTGTTAATTCCGACGATCATTTATTTTGTTAATAAATTAAAATTAAACATAAGCCGGCGAATTATTAATCCCCAGGTTGTTTTCCTAGTTCATTTTTTTATTTAGTTAGGTCGTACCTTTTGACCCGCCACCCTGACTAGGAGTCCCGGTTCGAGTAAGCCGGACACGACGTGAGTGGAGCCTCGCTCCTGGCGCCCAACAAAGAAATCAGCAGGCAGGCCAAATTGTATTTATTTCGGACTTCGTCCTCGCTAACGCACGAGGTCGAAAAACCCGTTATAATATATATATATATATATATATATATATATATATATATATATATATATATATATATATATATATATATATATATATTGTAACAGGCCGCTTTTAGCGACACCTGTTAATAAGTTTTTTTTATTATTTTTTTTACTTAATATTTTTTATTTTTATTTTTAATAAAAATTTTCCCAGTTAGGAAGGTCATTGGTTGGATTCGCCGCGGCCGAGTCGCCCTCACGCGGGGAAAGATCGATCGAAGCTCAACAGCGCGCGAAATAAATTTAAAACTACGGTTAATTATTTAATTTAGATAATAAGTTAGTTTTAAGATAAGAAATATTGTTTGGTACGATAAGCGACGACCACTTTACCCGAGAAGAGGATCATCAACGAGCATCATCGACGTGCAATTACACCGAGTGGATCACCGACGACGGAAAGTTAACCCGAGGATAAAACGACGGACTGGTCAGTTTACGGCTGGGCGAACGGCGCAGGCGCGGAGTTGTCGAGCTGGCTGTTGAGCGAGCCAATGCTCCAGCCAATATATCAATTAGCTGTCAATATTGAAAAATGGGACAGCAAGAGCCATCTTTGGAGAGCCAAAAGAATCAAGGGCCCAAGGAGAGGGGAGTGCAGCCAGGCGGGCTACAACCACGCGATGTTCTCCCTTCCACGTTTTCCCTCGACAATAGTCGGACGCAAAAATTTTGATATTTTTTTTTGCTTATTAATTATTTGAGATTTTGTTTATTTTCCGACGAAGTTTGCCAATTTTGTGCACTGGTTTTGTTTTGTGGTATTGTCAATTATTGCGACAACGTAATTATTACGACGCCGTGTTGGAATTACTCGGAGGTAAATTCGCCGTGGAAGCCGAGGACGACGGAACCGTGCGACCCAACCAGGATACCATCCACTTGTTGAATTTTTTTTTGACTGCTGTATTTTCTCGGAGAGATCGACGCCTTTTACCAGGGTAAGTGGTCTCGTCTTCAAGATATCTCGTGGGATTTACCTACTCGAACAAAAATCACGAGTGACTTAATGATTTTTTTTTTAAGTTAGACTTATTTTGCTATTTTATTTTGTTCTTTTGTAATTATTCTGGAGATTATCCCACGAGGTATTTCTGGTACCAATTCCATTGTTGTAGTGATTATGCACATTCTTGAGTGTTCGTGTTATAATCCCAAGTATTGAGCTTCGGTCGTGCGGTAAAGCGACGGTTGAAATTTTTGTGTTGACAAAATTATTAAGCATAAATAGAAAATTGACGTTGACCTTGTTGGAATTCCAGACGTAATTTTTTTTTATTGTATTCATTGCGACGGTGTCCGAAGTATCTAGGATACTTGATTTGTTTAATTTAATTAATTAATATGTATTAAAAATTTTGCGACGATTAATTTATCCAATTTAATTAAGTATGCGTAATTAAACACTTTTGGGACGAATAATGTGTTGGATTTAAGGAATTATTATTGATGAAGTATTGTTTTTTTTTAATTTAATCCTGATTATTAGCTAACAAATGTGCGATGATTAAGTTGCCTAATCTAATTAATTATTGTCAATTAGATTTCTTTGTTCTTGCGGAAAAATAAACTGTTTAGTTAATTACAAATTACTAATTGCACAATTTAACAGCGATTAATTGTTGGCTTAATTAATAATTCACAATTAAAGTATTTGCGACGAGACTTACAGTCAATTTAAATAATTACTCGTAAGTAAACTATTGTGCGACAATTAATGGTGTAACTCAACTGATTATTGTGAGTTAAATTTAGCGACGGTTATTTTTTTTTTTGGATTTTTTTTTGATAACGATTGAAATTAAATGCGACGTTTATTTTAGTTCTTGCAAAGGGTTAATTACGATCTATTAAATTAATCGCGGCATACGACTTTGGCACATTTTTGGGAATATTATTGTTGATGGATGAACTGTGATTTTGATATTGAAATTCTTTGGACATTTGGCTTTTGTTAATTAAATCCTTGCGACTTGTCCTTCAATAAAGTTAATTATTACTAATCGAGTTAATTGCGGCGTGCGAAATTTGATCTATTGATTATTGTGACTTTGTTATTCCGGCGACCATTTTTTTTTTGTTTGTCAATAAATTAGACTTAATAATAAGATTTCGGCGAATTATTAGCACCCGAACGATCGTTCCTAGTTCCTCTTTAATTTAGGTTGCACCTTTTACCCGCCACCCCGACGAAGAGTCTCGATCCGAGTAAGCCGGACACGACGTGAGTGGAGCCTAGCTCCTGGCGCCCAACAATAATAAAGCAGGTAGGCCAAATTTATTTATTTCGGACTTCGGCCTCGCTAACGCACGAGGTCGAAAAACCCGTTATAATATATATATATATATATATATATATATATATATATATATATATATATATATATATATATATATATATATATATATATATATAGGGTGCTTTTTTTTTGCGACTATTTTTTTTTTCGCTCCCATCCCGAAATTTTGTTGGAAATACACCCAAAAAAATTCCCTGAAAGTTTGAGCCCTTAATATTAATATTAAGTACTCCTACACAGCGTGTGAAGATTTCCCATTTGAAATATACGAGAACTTTCATTTTTTTTTTAATTTCTATAGCTCAGTGGCATTTCATAGCATCGCTTTGACCATGGACGGGTTTTTTTCAGAATTGAATGCTCTACAAAAGTGTCCATTGTCGCGAAGTCGTAACTCATACTGGTGGGGTAGTACGGACCGCCAAACCGAATTTTTCATAGAATTCTTGTTTTTTCACTCATTATCTCATAAACAACAAGACATACAGAAAAAATGTAAATGATAATTTTGTAGGAAATTCAATTCTCTACAAAAAAGGTCCTTACCACCAAATCACTAAGATCGATATTTTCTGAGATATTAGTCATTGAAGTTTACGTAGCATTGAATTTCCACAAAATGTTGAATCAAATCTTAAAAAATATTGATTTTTTTATTCGTATCATAATTATAATTAGTAATTACTTATTGATTAAGTTGCAAATTCAACGAAAAAAATTTTTAATTGTATTTTTCTGAAGTTTTTTTATTTTTAAATAAATTTCTCATTTAAATCACACCATAATATTTGAATTTATCATTTAATAATTCAATTTTAATGAAATTCTAGCTAAAAATATATTGTGTATGATCATTACGAAGAATATGGGATGTTTCTTTGTTGCTGTGTATTGTGATACTGATTAATTGCGGTTTATTTTTATTGCTCTAGTAGTACTACTGAGCTTTCACTTGACCTTGAATGCGTTCAACAAATTTCCCCTTTAATTGCAGCGCTTTCTTTGTTTTCGCGTACTAATCCCGCGAGAGTAAGAACAAAGCTTAGTGTGCATTGATCAGTGTGACGCCGTTGTATGTATACTTTGTTAAATTTGAGGTTAGATCGACTTTAACAATCATTAAAATGAGTGAAAAAATTGGTAATAAAACTTGGAATTATTTAATTGGATTTGAAAGAAGCCAAATAAATAATAATAAGCTGCCTTCGTATCGTGACTTACTGAATTTGTTTATGTATAAACATCAGTCTTTAAAATTAACTATTCGAAATAGTGCTACTAGTGTTATTAACGATACTAATACTATTTGGGCTAGTTTCAAGATTCCAACTATACGTCCTCAGCACAGTCTTGCGAAGTTGGAAAAATTTTATGCCGAATATATAAAAGTGAAGACACATCATAAGAGGGAAAAAAGATCGAAAGCACAAAAACAGAATGTTGAAAAGTTTAACCAAAAACTAGATAAATTGTTCGATATTTCCAATTCCACAATGGTTAAGAATTTGCCAAAAGAGCAGCAACAATTTCTGAATGAGTGTCAAAAGGGAAAAAGCAATCTTCACTCGCCCGTTACTACTTTCTTGCCGGTGGAAACTTTTCAGAATAAATCTGATACTGAACAGGAGATAGCAAATGAAGATAATGAGAACAATACAGACGAATTTGGTTAGTTTCTTCTCACATACAACTATAAATTATCAAGCTCAACAATCAATCATTTTTTAATAATCGAAAACAATTTCTTATAATTTAGACTCATATTTTTTCTACTTACTTGTAAAATTTAATTCGCATTAAAATTCTAATTTTCTTAACCTCATTTTCTGAAAATTGAATTCTATATAATTTTTCAATATTTTAAAATTTGTTTCTAGATTCATAACTTTTTTTTCTAATTATTAGTCTATCATTTTTGGTAAAATTTCTATCAAGTAAATCTGAATAAGTGAGATAAATCAAAATTTATTTAATTTAATCTAACGCGCCAAAAGAAGTATAACTTCAAAAAATTTGTTTTCGATTTTTTTGCAGTCGAAAATCCCCACGCTATTAAAAAATTGAAGTCACTGTAACCAATAAATTTAAAATACATATCATTTTATCTTATTTTTATTGGGGAAAATTGACGGAAACTCAATTCAAAGAATATCTTTGCTTCTGAATAACAGAAGCTGAATATAAAATTTGAAAAATGTTTGAATCGATTGGGTTTATTTATTTAATTCTGAAAAAATTGTTTTAGGCATGAAATTATCGCAACATTCGATGCCAGCAAGTTTTTGTAGTCTATCATCAAATTCCAGTGGGTTGAAACGAACATATTCTGATTTTGAGAATGAACTCCCTGTACCTCGTAAAAAGAAAAAAATCAATATTTTTTAAGATTTGATTCAACATTTTGTGGAAATTCAATGCTACGTAAACTTCAATGACTAATATCTCAGAAAATATCGATCTTAGTGATTTGGTGGTAAGGACCTTTTTTGTAGAGAATTGAATTTCCTACAAAATTATCATTTACATTTTTTCTGTATGTCTTGTTGTTTATGAGATAATGAGTGAAAAAACAAGAATTCTATGAAAAATTCGGTTTGGCGGTCCGTACTACCCCACCAGTATGAGTTACGACTTCGCGACAATGGACACTTTTGTAGAGCATTCAATTCTGAAAAAAACCCGTCCATGGTCAAAGCGATGCTATGAAATGCCACTGAGCTATAGAAATTAAAAAAAAAAAAATGAAAGTTCTCGTATATTTCAAATGGGAAATCTTCACACGCTGTGTAGGAGTACTTAATATTAATATTAAGGGCTCAAACTTTCAGGGAATTTTTTTGGGTGTATTTCCAACAAAATTTCGGGATGGGAGCGAAAAAAAAAATAGTCGCAAAAAAAAAGCACCCTATATATATATATATATATATATATATATATATATATATTGTGACATGGGAAATTTTCCTATCTAGATTTCAAACTAGAGATTATTTTTTTGAGTATTATTAAGCCTTGGGTGTTGGCCAAGCTCATGAATTGCTGAGATTCGACACGACTGTGTCGCCCCAAGTGGTTCCGATCATAATACAAAGCTCGAGGTAACATTTAAGCCGAACCGCGCCAAATAGTACTAAGTATGGATGGATGCGTCCGAACTAAATTTCAATGTATCGGATATAGTGTGATTGATATAGTATGAATGAGAAAAGCGACCGGGCGAACCCGCATTTCAGTCGATATCAACGACCAAGGAGACATCTGGGAGGAGCAGCGAGTAACAAGGAAGGCACGGAATCGGACTCCACGAACGACTGGAAGTTGAAACGGCGGGAGAGCACGTCGAGGCTCCACCTGAACGCCGAATGACGAACTAAATTGGGGAAATCGACCAATCATCGATCACGGACATTTATCATACGACGGCTGATTGGACGCGCAGCTTATCAGCGGCGCTCGAGAGAAAGACCACGTGTTGATGAAGGAAAACGGAAAAGCTAGAAAAGAAAAAAAATTCTGACCTGGAACGCATCCGAGCCACGTGCAACCGAAAAATACTTTTTTTTTGTACTAATTAATTGATAACGCAATACCATTTTGTTGCTGTTGTTACTGAAAATTCAGCCGTTTTGTCGAGGAAAAATTGAATTATTATTGTTAATTGAGAATTTGATAGAATTTATTAGTTACTGAAAATTCAGCCGTGTTGTCGAAACAAAAGTTAATTATTATTGTTACTTGATAAGTCGACACGAGTTATTATTACTAAAAATTCAGCCGTTTTTGTCGAAATCGAATTTAATTATTGTTGTACGAGAGTGTCGAATCGCCGAAGTGGCTATTGTTGAGAGTGCCGTACCAGGCAGTCAAGGACGACAGCACCAACTTTGTGATCTTCCGATCTCGCCGATTCCGTGGGGAAACGCCATCGCCGAGGACAGTTGCCGCCATCAGCACCGCCGATACCGGATTCCTGATTTGCTACCCGTGCCGAGGAGTCGACTGAGCGGGGTAAGTGCGGTCGCAGTTTGCTATTTCACCTGGGTGACTTCACCGCGATCCGCGATTAACTTGAATTATCAGCGATAAGCGCTTATTAAATTTTTTTTTCTTTTTCGTCGAATTGATATTTAATCACGACTTCGGAAGTAAGTCCGAAATTAACTGTGTACCGGAATTCAATAATTGCGTTGTTAAATTCCGGCTTCGGTGACGTCAGCCAGGTACCCGGTGCCAAATTCTTTTGTAATAAGTTGCTAATAAAAATTGTGTACGGTTGTTGCGTTGTATCGTAAGTTTTGAGATTTTCTGTCGCAAAGCTAAATTGGCTCGATTAGAGGGCCATCTCAGAGCGATAATAGGCACTGCACCTCGAGCTTTGTTCCCGCGAATTACCCGACGGGTAACAGCGATCCCATTGAACAATCTATTGGTTATTATTTTCTTAATTTTTTTCTGCCGCTATTATTGTTAATAAATTCGCCAATTGTTATTAATCGAACCCGGCGATATAAATAGTTTTTTTTTGTTAACAAATTCGTAAATTGTTGCTAAACGAACACGGCGAACAAATAAATTTTTTTTATTAATCAATTCGTAACTATTGTTAAGGCGAACAAAGCGAAAAAAATAATTTCCTTATTTATTGTTAATGAACTCCTGATTTAGAGCTCAGACGAGACCAGCGAACTAATTATTTTTTATTATAATCTTGTTGTTAATCTCTTTTGTTCCTGCGAAACTACTGTCGATTTGATTTTATTGTCTTGCGTGCACGAATATTAATTTTGCTTTCCTGTTTGCGATTGACTGCGGTCCAAATTCCGATTGGCTTTATTATTTTGGCGATTTCACGAAATTGATTTAACAATCAATTATTTTTAACGATTTTTTTTTGTATTGATCTTATTCGTTCTTTTGTTATTTTTTTTTGGAATTGAACCTGCGAATGTTATTCAACCTCGCTAATTATTAAATAAATAAAGTGACTCGTAATCGTACCTGCACAATTAATTTTTATTTTATTTATTTTTAATTATTATCCGAACCGATTTCCCTGCTCGTTTCGTATAAACTTTTGAATCTCTTCGGCCTCGACCCGCCGCCCAACGACGATCAACGTGAACCACCGAACAGTGGAACGGAAGTTCCTGGCGCCCAACCATCAATGAACCAGGTAAGCCAAACATTCAGGTGGACCTCTTCGGCGCTGTCGACACCAGCGCAGCGAAAAAGCCATCATAATATATATATATATATATATATATATAGTAAAAGGAAGCATCGCTCTACATCATATGTCTTATTGATACAGAGAACGCAAGAAAACTGCGAATAGTTTCTGATTTGATAATGTTGTTGATGGGACATGGAATCCCAGATCGTCTTCTTGTGATCTAAACTCTTTTTAATTTGACTAAAAATTTATTACGTTTTTTTTTATCCCTTTCCTATCTATTTATTAAAATGAGTGGATCCAAAAGGCTCAATGATGGACTTTTCAATACATTTTATTCAATAAAATTCAATGGAAGTACAAAAAAAAACTTAATTTAACTGTTCATTGAAGATTTAACATACAGAATCCTATGATAGACAAAATTATTTGGAAACTATCATTATTAGATAATTAATAACGAATAATTATGAGTTTCCATAAGAAAGAAGTTGTATCGATCATTGGATAGAACATTTTTATTTTATTCAAGTTGATAAATATAATCTATGATAATCGTTTGCTCCAAACGCACAGTTGCATTTAGGACATTTCCGTTGACGAGTTTCATAACGCGTTCGAAGACAATCCCAACAAAATACATGGAAACATTTCGTAAGTACTGCATCTTTACGTTTAACTTTACACGATGGACAAGTGAGCGTTTCTTTATACTCCCGTAATTCCTCGACCATCACTTCATCCAATGTTTCGGCTAATTCAATTTTCTTCATTCTATCAACTTTTCGTTTCAGCTGTGCAATCTCTTCCTGTAACAAGGATAATAATGAATAAAATCAAATAGAATGTGTTGGTAAGTTGTGAACATTGCATAAGGTTTCTCAAAATCTACCGAGATGAATTGATTCAAATTTAAGTGAAATTTAATGGCAAAAGAACTCTAATGATGAGGAGTTTTTACAGACACACACACACACACGCGCACACACACACATATCGAGTTTCCATCAAATCTCAACGTTTGAAGGTCACAAAAAGCTTCTAGTCCATTGAAAAGTTACATTTAGGGTTGCATTTTTTAGAGGACGCAATTTTATTTTTTTGATGTGTAGAGGGGGTCAATGTAAAACTAAAACCAAGTTTGTGGGGTCGCCACCCTTGTCCCACGGCCGCCATCTTGAAAATAGGGGTTGAAATGGTTTTTACGATATATCTTTTAAACTATTTATTTCATAGAAAAATTTGTGAACATTTTTTGTTGCAAATTAAATTCTCTACAACTTTGGTCCAGTAACTTTTTGTTGTAGAACTATAAATAAAAAAGTTATAAGCGAAAATATTCAAAAATTCGACAAAAAAATTTCTATTTTTCGAATAACTTTTTTTTTATCATTTTTCGAAAAAATTAAATCAGACCATTTTTGTAGATCGTTTCTTGAGGAACAACTTTTATAAGCAACATTTTTTCATTAAGGCAATAGCTAAGGTTTTACAGCGCTCCGAAGTGAGTAATATTTTTCAGTACTTTTAACTATACCTATATTATACAATGTTTTTCAATGATTCGTACCGGTCAAGAATTTTCCGGAAAATGGAAACATTAAAATTTGGGCAACTCTAAGTAAAGAAATCACTAAGTAAAAAATTTGTATAAATAATATATTGGAAATAATAAAAAAATTATTTGTAAAAAAAAAAAGATGATTTAAAATTTCGATAATAAAAGAGGTAGTAATGTAAAAATTCAGTTACCAAAAAAAATGGAATTATTTCAAAAAAGATAAGCATAAAATTAGAAAATTTAAAAACAAGATATCCGTGAAATTAGACAAACCATAAAACAAACACGTAAAATGACAGAGATTTAAAAAAATGGAAAATAATAAATTTAAACAAGTCAATAAAAAGACAATTGAAAAATTTAGAAATTTAGAAAAATAGACAGTTCTAATTATTTGTAAACTTAATAAAATGGACATCTCTAAACATAGACAAGTAAATTTAGATATCTTTACTTTTGGACATCTCTAAATATTTACAAATATAAATTCTTACAATTTATAACAATGATGATTAAAAACGTAGTAATCATACGAAATAAGCGCTAAGAAATTTAAAATACAAAAGATAACTAAAAATTAATTAATTTTCTTGTAACTGCTGCTCCCGGAAGCTTACAGTTATTTTTGATCGATTGTCTTTTAATTATAAAAACACACCAAGATTTTGCTTTTAATCGTGGTAAAAAATATTTTTGAAGACCAGGAACTACCAACAGCTTCTGTGACCGCTGCTCCAGGAAGTTGTAAAGTTATTTTTGACCAATTGTCCTGTAAAATATATACCTAGATTAAAAGCAAAATTTCTGTAGGTTTTTAAAATAAAAGGACAATCGATCGCAAAGAATTGTACAACTTCCTGGAGCAGTGGTCGCAGGAGCTGTTGGTAGTTCCGGGTCTTCGAAAAATTTTTTACCAAGATTAAATCAAAATTTCTGTGGGTTTTTAAAATTAAAGGACAATCGATTAAAAATAACTGCATAACTTTATGGAGCAGCGGTTACAGGATCTGTTGGCAGTTCCGGGTGCTTGAAAATATTTTTTACCAAAATTAAAAGCAAAACCTTGGTTTTTTTAAATTAAAAGACAATCGATCAAAAATAACTGTACAACTTCTGGAGCAGCGGTCATAGGAAAATTAATTAATTTTTAGTTATCTTTTGTATTTTAAATTTCTTAGCGCTTATTTTGTATGATTACTACATTTTTAATCGTCTTTGTTCTAAGTTGTAAAATTTATATTTGTAAATATTAAGAGATGTCCAAAATCAATGATATCTAATTTTACTGGTATATGTTTAGAGATGTCTTTAGTGATTTCTTAACTTAAAGTTTCCCAAATTTTAATGTTTCTATTTTCCGTGAGTTTCTTGATCTGTACAAATCATTGAAAAGCATCGTACGTGTGTACCAATAATGTGTCATCAATTATTGTTTTTTTTTTTATTTTGTTATTATAATTTTTTTAATTATAAATTTAATAATATTGCAAAATTTATAATTAAAAAAAATTATAATAACAAAATAAAAAAAAAAAAGAACAATAACTGATGACACATTATTAGTAATCACGTATAATATAGGTATAGTTAAGAGTACTGAAAAATAGTACTCACTACGGAGCGCTGTAAAACCTTAGCTATTGCCTCAATGAAAAAATGTTGCGTACAAAAGTTGTTCCTCAAGAAACGATCTACAAAAATGGTCTGATTTAATTTTTTCGAAAAATGATAAAAAAAATTATTTCGAAAAATAGAAATTTTTTTGTCGAATTTTTGAATATTTTCACTTATAACTTTTTTATTTATAGTTCTACGACAAAAAGTTACTAGGCCAAAGTTGTAGAGAATTCAATTTGCAACAAAAAATGGTGACAAATTTTTTTTATCAAATAAATAGTTTAAAAGATATATCGTAAAAACCATTTCAACCCCTATTTTCAAGATGGCGGCCGTGGGACAAGGGTGGTGACCCCACAAACTTGGTTTTAGCTTTACATTGACCCCCCCTATACATCAAAAAAATAAAATTGTGTCCTCTAAAAAATGCAAGGTTAGGCCTAAAAAATGTAACATTTCAATGGACGATTCCCTGACTATCCCCGCGAAGTTGTCACTGTGTGTGTGTGTGTGTGTGTGTGTGTGTGTGTGTGTGTGTGTGTGTGTGTGTGTGAATTCAAACTTAGAAATTTTTCATGCGGCTTAAAAAACTGCGTCGAATGCTGCCAACTACGTGAAAATCGGTTCATTCATTCAAGAGTTATTGCAGTTTGAAAATTCACAAAATAGTGTTTCATCAAACTTCTATTAGACTTTTAAGCTCGAAGAGTTCAAAAGTATAGAAAATCTATCTTTCGGAACTCGGAAAGCTCAAAATAATATTCAAATAATTTTAAGAGCTCAGGTATGGAATTAGCGAGAAGTTACAGGGATGGCCGTCAGGATCAACCGTTTTCCAAATTTTTTCTTATTCTTATTTATCTACATTTTAACGGCAAATTTAGCACTTAATAATATGGAAAACTTCTTTTTTGCCAATCGGGCGGAAAGTGGCGACTTTCGTCCCGCTGCGCTAAACAAATTGCTCAAACATGCTCAGCAAAATTTAATCTTTCATTAAACTTTTTGTAACTTTTGGATAGTAAAACAAAAATGAATTTCTTCGAATAGGCTGTAACAGGGTAAAATTACCCTGAATCGATAAGTCGCCGAATATCGATAATTATTCGATCCAGCACTGGCGCGTCTCGATCTTCGGGCCTGAAGAGAGAATATGGAGTAGTTTTGTGTTATCATAGGTGAGCCGTGCAGTTTAAACGGGGAGGTGGTGTGACCGCCAGATAAAGTGCTACAGAAATCTAGAAGGACTGATCCCCGGAGTAGTGTCGAGACGAAGGAAGCCAACAATAACTAGGACTTCATCCTCAAGCATTGAGTTGGATCGTCGTTTTGTTCGTCAAGATATCAATAATTACTCAGTGGGAAGGAAGTGGACCGCGGTTTACCTAATACTTGGTTCACTTCTTCTCTGCATTTATTAATTTGATCATTTAATCGACAATTTGTATTATTATTTAATCAAGATTCGATAGTATTCGTTAGTTTGAACTGAGTACTTTTCATGGGGATTTATACCCGAGAGTCATTCAGTCGACCTTGAGGTGAAAAATCATATATAATATTCGTAGTGAGAAATTTTTATTTACTGAAATTAATCAAATTTATCTAATTAACATCTGAAATTGTTTTATTAATTGTACTAATTCTTAAAATCAATTAATTCGGTAAAACGAACGATTAATTTTATACTTGAAAAAAAACCGACAAGTGTTTTTTTTTTACAAATTTTTGGTCAAGCGTCGGTAGATGTTTTACAACGCAGTAAATCTGAGTACCCAAGGCCATCCCTGTTTAAAATTTCCAATAGGATCCCATCAAAAGCGACAAAAGCCACTTAGAAACCCCTAAATTTTATTGGTTTCTAAGTGGCTTTTGTCGCTTTTGATGGGATCTTATTGGAGTTTTTCAACAGGGATAACAACCAAACCAGCGAATGTTCTCACGTCTTATTGAGTATGTCGACTTTTGTCGATTTTTGTGATTGAATATTTTTAGGTAGAAATTATTGAAAATGATATTGAGAATTATTTTAACTGAATTTATTTTATATTACAAAATAATTTATTACGAAACTACAATATTACAACGCGAATTGTGCATTATTAATTTAATTTACTGCAAATTTGATTATAATTGTCATAACGTGAATTATTTACGGAAGTTAATTGAGGAGATATTTAAAAACTGAGTTCTTGAAATTATTTATTGAATCGAATTAATTTCTTGCGTATTAATTTATTAACTTGAACTTAAGTTCGTGAATTTTTAGATAATTTGAATTGCAATAATTACTGAGAATTAATAATTATCAGCGTAGATATTCAGTCCCGGAATTGACAGGTAATTTACGTTAAGGAATTTTATAACAATTGGGTTATAATTAATTAATTGTCGTCGTTGATTATCAAAAATTGGAATTGAAAATTGAGATTAATTTTAATTATCGAGTCTTATGGAATTAGTTATTAATTTAGAACGATATTTTTATTATGTAACAGGGTAAAATTACCCTAAATCGATAAGTCACCGGATATCGATAATTATTCGACATAGCACTGGCGCGTCTCGATCTTCGGGCCTAAGGGGAGAATAGGAGGGGGTAGTTTTGGGTTAAAATAGGTGAGCCGTGCAGTGGAAAAGAGAGAAGTAGTGTGACCGCCAGACTGAGTGCCACGGAAATCAAGAAGGACCGTTCCCGAGAGTAGTGACGAGACGAAGGAAGCCAACTACAACTAGGACTTCATCCTCAACGAGTGAGTTAGATCATCGTTTTGTTCGTCAAGGTATCAATTATTACTCTGTGGGAAAGAAGTGGACCGCGGTTTACCCAATACCCAGTTACTTCTCCTAATTAATTATTATTGGATCGTTTAATCGACGATTTTTAATAATTAATAGTTGAACATTTGCTAGTTTTGGATTTAGTGATTTTCATGGGGGCTTATACCCGAGAATCACTCAATCGACCTTGCGGGAAAATTTTAACAACTAAAAAATTATCAATTAATTAATTAACATCCGAAAATTTCGTTAATTTTATTGTTGTAATTTTTATAACAATTAACTTAGTAAAATTGATTAATTTTTGTTACTTGAAAATAATCGACAAACATTTGTTCGTGGAATTTTGGTCGAGCGTCAATACATTTTGGTGTCGCAGTAAATTCCAATACCCAAGGTCAGATAAAACTTAGCTAGCGAATCTTCTAGCAAATAAAATTTGAATATTTCGACTTGTGTCGATTATTTTATAATTGATAAAACTATTAGAAGATTATTAGGACTATATTATTAAGAATTATTCATTAAAAATATTTTATATTATAAAATTATTTTATCACGTAGAAATTTAGTAAATTTTGGGATTAAGTCCGTGAAGTAGTTAAATTAAAATGACTGAAAATTGAGAATTATTGGCGTGAACATTAAGTCCAAGAAATAAGTTATTTTGAGTCAAGAATATCACAGGAAATTTAGTCAGAATAAATTAATTAACTTGTGTTAAGAATTTTGGACGTGATTGTAAGAGTTATATCGTGATTAATTTAATCAGCAAAAGTTAATTCAAGGTATTAAGCCTCTTGTTTTAATTAGTTATTGTTATATTATTAAGACCGTGACTATAACTTACTTTGGAATTTTAATCTATCTAATATTTTAATAGAATGAAAATTAGCAATCGGAATTTGAGAATTGTAATAGTTAGTTCAAGGTCATTTAGAAATTGATTGTTAATTCGGAATTATTGTTTTACCAATAACTAATCATTGAATAATTAAATTAAAATATTTAACTAAATTTAATTACAGTCAATTTTGTTAAATTGAAATTTATAAAATAAAATCATACAAGTATGGGTTATGTGTGTGAAGATTAGTGTGGGTTATGCGTGATAGAGAGTGTTAATAGTGTTAAGTTGGTCCTGGTTAGCCGTTAGTTAGGCAAGACAATCTCTGTCACACTGTTGTCTTTGTGCAGAGAGATTCGTTGGTCCTGGTTAGCCGTTAGTTAGGCTATAGTTTATAAGTTTTAATTAATTATAGTGTGAGTGTGTGAGTGATATTTAGTTAATTTTTATAAGCGCTTAAGTTGTTAATAAATATTGATCAATCTTGTTAATTAATTATTTATTATTCAGCAGCACCTTCCTCCACTCTCTCTACCCTAAGATAAGATATCTCAACTCTGGACCCGTTCCAGGAACCGTGATTAAAAATCCTGGTGGCGCCCTAATAATTATATTGGTTGTTAGTTTTGTTTAATTATTTATAAAATTGATTAGGGGCCAACCTGAGCAGGTAAAACTGTTACAATTTAATACAGATGACTGAATATTTTAATTGAGAATTCTTAAAGTAAATTAATTTGTTAAAAATTGTCATTAATTTCTTAAAGTAAAAGTAAAGTCATTAAAAAGTGTGGGTCGTGTGTGTGAAGATTAGTACGGATCATGTGTGTAAGCTGCAGAAGTATTAGGGTCTATGTTGCCATCACTAGGCTGTTACTTTTGTAGCTGTGTATAATAACGACCCCTCGTACACTGAAGTCTTTGTGCGAGGTGTTTCCAGTGACGGATTTAGGCTTGATGCCGCCCTAGGCCCTGTTTATCGCGCCGCCCTTAATGTTAGAATAAATTCAATAAATTTTTATACAATGTTTTTATTCTAAATTCAAAATAACTTTATTTCGTTAGAATATAATTATTAGTTATAACTAATAAATATTTCAGATATACAAGTAATAAACGTTAGACAAATAAATAAATATGTTTTTTTTTTTGTTTTAATATTAATCAATTTTAAAATTTCTTTTTCCTGGCTTTGGTACGCGCAAAAATATCAATTATATCATCATACTCAATTTCTTGAACTAGTTGAGCTTCAATAGACAATAATGCAAGAGCATTAAGTCTATCTTGACCCATACTGGCACGTAAATAGGTTTTTACTCTTTTTAAAGTAGAAAAAGATCTTTCTCCTGAACAATTTATAGCTGGAATACTCAAAAAAATACGTAAAGCAATATCAACATTTGGGTAAACATCTCGAAGACTACGTGAGTGTAATACATTGCATATATTTTGTGCAGAGCGTACATCTTCCGTATTTGCTGAAGAATCTTCAAGTTGGTAATGTAAATGAATACATTCGTTGCCTAATGTCTCTTCTAAATCGTCAGGATACTTGTCGACTAATTTATTGGCAAGATTTTTTAATTCGGTTGTATCTATTTCAGATAAATTATCGAAGAAATTAAATTTTTCGTAAAGCTTTTCATATGCACTTTTACGTCCGGCCAATTGCACACTCAGAGTATCTAAAATAGGGTAATAAACATTTGTGCGAAAATTTTCTTGTCCAGAAGAAGGTATTCTCTCATTTACCCGTGACTCATCTGGCTGAATTTTTCGAGTTTTTTTGCGACGTGTATCATAACGATAATAATCTTGGACGCCAGATAATGTTTTGGCTTTTTCTTCATATTCAGAAAATTGTCTTTCTCTCATGCCCTGAAGAAATAGAGCCAGAGAATTATAGATCTGCACAACGGATGATAAATCAGCTTGAGATTCTTGAAGTTTCTTACTAGCAGCATTAAATCGATCTAAAATTACATTCCAAACGAAGACTAGAATTGCTGTTTCTAAATGCTGCAACTTTCGCTGCAATCCCGTAGCTTCAGACCGTGCAGTGGGTTTCTCATTTTCGCTGTCAGCAATAAATTCCAGTGCATCAATTATTGCAGACCATTCTTTTTCTAACGCGTAGCAGGCATCATGTCGAACAGACCAACGAGTTTGAGAAAGACTCTTAACTCTTAAATTTGTACGCTGCACCAAGAGTTCCCAACGATGGGTGGATATAGTGAAAAAATTATATAATTCTTGCAAAGTAGAAAAAAAATCGACTGCTTCTGTGACGGATTCAACCGCACATGATCCTACTAAATTTAAAGAATGAGCAGCACAAGGAACGTAATCTGCTAGAGGATTAATTGTTTTGATTCGTGTCTGAAGGCCTGAATAAATCCCTGACATATTGCTTGCATTATCATAAGATTGACCACGACAGTTCATTATGTCCAAACCATTATTTTCTAGAGATTTTAACAAAGCATTCTCAATATCTTTAGCTTTATGGTCGATATTTGGTATAAATTCTAGAAACCTTTCAACAATTTCACCGTTATCACGTACATATCTAATAATTATAGTAAGCTGATCAACATGTGCAATATCAGGCGTAGAATCTACAATTATACCAAAAGACTATAATTGATCTTTTAAAAAATTAAAATCTTATTCATAGACTGAAAAGTAAATAAAAAAATTGAATTATAATATATTCCAGAGAAAATTTTTTACAAAAATTCATCTGAACTCATTTTCAAAGGAGACTGTCTTTATTTTTTTTCGTCTCTGCAATTTTAGAATTTCAAAAATTTCGCCGCCTCTCAAATCATGCCGCCCTAGGCCCGGGCCTCGCGGGCCTAGGCGTAAATCCATCACTGGGTGTTTCGTTAGTAGTTAGTAAGTGTTCTATTAGCCAAATTGTGAATTAAAATTTTATTATTTAACAGCACGTTCTTCCACTCTCTCTAACCGTGAGATAAGTTTTTTCAGCTCTGGACCGGTTTCAGGAACCTTGGAAAAAAACCTGGTGGCGCCCTAATAATTATTCTGGTTGTTTATTTTTTTCGTTTTGTTTATTAATTGATTAGGGGCCAATTGGACAGAAAGCAAATCTGTTACAAGGCAGTTCTGTTTCACACTTTTCAAGGTATAATTGAAACTAGTAATACAAGTAGATAGTGAAATAATGATTTTTAGAGTCAAAACAAATTTCTTGCAGTAAAAAATCGAGTAAAAAATTCTTACCTAAGCTTAAAGTATTTGTTTTTGTATCAAAAATTGTTTTATTGGACGATGAGCGGATATTATATATGATAATCATTAGTTAGAAAGATACTTACTTGTAATCTTTTTGTTTTATACGCTTCTGCCTCCAGAGAACTTGTTTTTTCGGCAACGACTTGTTGAGCTTCTTTCATTTGAGAATGATATTTTTCTGAAATATATAAATTTTAAGCTGAAAATTAGTGAGAACGGTAAAAATATAAAAAAAAAATCAAATGCACGCCTAACATGAACAGTTCCTGTAATATACTAATTTAATACACTGAGTAATAATGTTTCTAGAGTTTTTCTTTATCGGAATAAATCTGTGGAATGAGCTCATGATAAAAATTATTTTATACTAACAATTATATAAATTTTGTAAATGGACAGTTATTAAAATAAAAAATCAAGATTTTAAAGACTTTACCTTATATGTTAATTTGTTTAGTTAAAAATTATCAGTCAAAAATCTTGTATTAAGAAAGTACTATAGATACAATAAGTGTGAAAAATCAAAGACCTCGAAAAAGTATGCAAGTTGTATTTTTGAGCTCAAAGAGCTCAAAACTTTGGAAGAAACAACTTAACGAGCGTTTTGAACTCGTATATAGCGGGAGGTTCCAGAGATCACCATCAGTGTCAACTGTTTTTCAGATTTTTCAGTTTTTTCAGGAAAAAAAGCAAAAATCAAGCTCTTATATTACTTCAGACTTTGTAAACCGTTTTATATATCTTAGTATAAATTTGAATGTCTAAAATTATCAATATTAAATATTAAACTGTAAATTATTGGATATAAATTTATTTCGTAAGACCGTATCAATTTCGACGATATACAATTGTTTTGTTTAAACAATAAATGTTCGATTTGAACATTTGCTAGTTCCAAATTCTATTACTTAATGATTAATCAAGTTTAAATTTTTCATTGAATGGCTCAAGTTAGGTTTCTCAATTCTGGCTTAAGTCTGGGTTGCAATTCAACGGCCAAGGCTAAGCTTTCCAGTCTCGGCTAACGCTCGGGTAATCCTTGAGTGGGCCAAAGCTAGGTTGCTCAGTCTTGGCCCAAGTCTGGGTCGCTATTCAATGGCCATGGCTAGGGGACCTAGTTCTAATTCAAGCTTGGGTAATCATTGAGTTTCTCAAGGCTAGGTTAGCCAGTCCTGGCTAAAATCTAGGTTGCTATATCACGATGTCATGTGAATATAGAGACTCTAAAACCCAAGTTAAAGTAACATTCAATTTGGCCAAAACTGGGTTATTCAGTCTTGGCCCATGTTGGGATGACCATTTCATGGCCAAGGCTAGGTCATTCAGTCCTGGTCCATGTTAGGATTATCCAAGACCGAGGTTAGGTTACACAAACTTGGCCCAAGTTAGGGGGACTGTAGGCTTAGCCAAGGCTAGGTTATCCTGTCTTGGCCCAAGCTTGGGTAATCATTGGAATGGCCAAGGCTGATTGCCCAAAAGTACTCGGCTCATCACTCGTTCAAAGCATTGTCGAGCCATGACAATAATTTTTTGGAAATTAAATAATGAAAACAATTGTATTACAAACTCTTATCAAATGTGCTCTCTTATTATTTAGTTACGATCAAAAATTGTGCTCAAATGTTATATCTGTAATTCATTATTATAATATACGAGCAAAACACACACACACACACATGCGTGCGCGCGCGTACGCACATGTACGTGGATCTTCTCAAGAAAATAAAGGCCAAGGTTAACCCGACAGAGAATGGAGTAGACATTAAATCTATCAAACAAACGAAACACGGGGACGTTCTCCTAGAAATAGGTCGCAAGACTGAAGATACGGCTGCTTTCCCGGCTGTGATAAAAACAGCAACCGCTAACATCGGTACAGTCAGAACGCTCACACCAAGAACAACTATCGAGATCATTGATTTGGATGGAATCTCTACCGAGAACGACGTCCGTGAAGCACTCGAACGTGACTTTACCGACAGCCTGGAGAAAAATCGTGTGAACTTGACAAAACCTCCACCACGAGGAAATCGGGCAGCCTTCTGTGAGATAGATGAAGCTAGCGCAACCAAGATTCTTGATAATGCCCGTATAAAGATCGGATAGGTTAACTGTCGCATACGCCTAATTGCAAAAGTAACCTGATGCTTTAAATGCCTTGGTTTTGAGCACCGAACAAGAAACTGTACGAGACCGGACTCAAGATAGCTTATGTCATATAGCCGGCTCTGGGACTTGTAAGGCATTCCGCACCTCACTTACCGAAGTCACGAGAAAGCAGAAATGACACGCTTATTACAAGGAAACCTGAACAGGTGTGCTTTGGCGCCAAATCTACTGCGCCAACGTATCTTCGGAGATAAAATTGACATCTGCCTTATCTGCGAGCAACATCTCAACATCTAAGATAGAGCATGGTTCGCTGATAAATCCGGCACAGCAGCAGTCTGGATCGCTAACACTAAGAACATCACCGTCGACAACAGCGGAAACGGATCAGGATTCGTGTGGATCAAAACCCCCACGACCTACTTTATGAGCGTCTACCTTTCACCAAATGAAGGAATTTGGATGTTCCGACAAAAAATGGCAGACATAGAGGACGCCACCTGAAACTCGCCAAGATTTTCGAAAAACGGGGTGAAACCAATCACTTCCCGATTTTTAAAAATTTTCAATTTTCTTAGCGGGAAGTTAAAAAACCACATTTAAAAAAATTTTTTTTTGTAGTTTTTTTTAGATTTCTGAAAATCTACTGGTCTGAATCAGTCCAAACCACATTCAAAATCTAAGCACACACACACACACACACGCACACACACAGACAGCATCGCGGGAGTATTCAGGGAAACTTCCTGAGACCTTAAAACGTCGAGATCTGATGAAAACTCGATTTTGGCAAAACGGGGTAGTAACAATAACTTCCCGATTTTTGAAAATCTTCGATTTTCTTGGCGGGAAGTTAAAAAAAAACCCACACACACACATTGTCTTCTCCTCACACTAGACATTAAAAACGCCTTCAACAGCGCAAATTGAGGAGATATTTCAGATGTACTGGACAAAAATTTGATGCGGAGCTAGAGAATCTGGCATTAATCGACATCTACCTTAATGAAAGAAAGCTCATAGCGGAAACTACGGAAAGCCCACAAGAATACACCATAACAGCTGGCGTACCGCAAGGCTCAATAATGGGGCCCGATCTATGTAACGCGAATTATGACGAGCTCCACGAAATTCTGTTGCCAAAGCAAGTAGAACTAACGGGCTTTCCAGACGACGATGCAGCCACGATAATAGTAGACAGCATAGAAGAAGCCGAACTACTAGTTAGGGAAACCATTGACGCCGTCGAGACTTGGCTTGATAAACACCACCTGAAACTCGCCAAGCACAAAACCGAGATAGTCGTTCTGACACGTCAGACATGGTTCTAAAAACCATTTGCTGTGGACACGGGAGGAACAACACTGACGTCAACAAGGGCGCTCCGCTATCTTGGGGTAGTAATAGACGAGAAACTATCTTTCCGCGAACACCTCGACAGTGCATGCAGGAAAGCCAGTAAGACAGTGTCTAGCCTAGCAAGAATTATGGCCAACACTATGGGACCAAGAGCCAAAAAAAGAGGAGTCCTTTTAGAAGCAGTCCATTCGGTACTGCTGTATGGAGCGGAGATATGGGAAGAAATCAAAACAGAAGACCTACCGGCAAATAATGGCAGCAGTACAACGGCGAGGCGCTCTGAGAGTTACCTGTGCTTACTACACGGTTTCCGAAGCGGCTGTATTAGTCATTGCGGGAGGCGCGCCCATCAATCTACTAGCGTTTGAGAGAGCAAAACTCAAAGAGGTTGATCGGGTATGGGAGAAGATGGAAGTAGTGGCGGGAAGAACGAGTATGAGAAAAATTGATACGCTAGATAAGGAGGGAAAAGGGTTACTTCTGATAAAACTGGAGGGGATTGAAAAAAAGTAAGCTATTCGGCTCCACCCGAGATGAAAGGTAGATTTAAATTTTTTGTGATCAAAAATCAGCTACCTTTTTGGTATTAAAAGTTATACATAAATGAAGCCACGGAAACGTAATTTTTACTATTTTGATCATTTTGAAGAGCTACTATTTCTAAACTAAACGAAGGATTTCGCTCATTTTAAGGCTCATGCAAGCTAATTGTGTAAAGAATTTGCATGCTAAATTTCATTAGGATCTGTTGAGAATTCTCAACAGAATAACATTCATAAGTCGGTTGCACTACACATTGCCTGAAAATGGTTCAACAGAACTCTTAACTTTGATAAAATAACTAAAAATGGTCAAAATGTCAATGTTATATACGTCAAATTAAAGGTAATTTCATGAGCTTTCACATGAATTTGTCACAAATTAGGCATCTCTTTTCAATCAAAAGTTATACATCAATGAAGTCACCGAAAACGTGATTTTCACTATTTTGATAATTTTAGAGAGCTGCCATTTCTAAACTTATTGATGGATTTCGCTCATCTTCGAACTTATTCAAGGTTATTATCCATAGAATATGTGTAACAAATTTCATCTAGATCCGTCAAGAACTGTAGACACAATCGCGGCAACATCCTGCGTTATATTACATATATATATATATATATATATATATATTATATATATATATATATATATACATAAATTTTTTAACTAACGTTATTTTTGAGCTTTATTCGACTTGTTAAGAGATATTACGACAAAATTCCGAGTAAATTCCAACATGAGGACCAATGCAAAAGATTGATTTCTATGAAATCTACCTAAAAAAAGAGAAGTTCTGACAGCAAAAAATAAATTGAAAAGAGAGAAGTTGTGAGTGGAAGATGATTTGAGTTTTGAGGAAAGGAGAATTAAGAAGTTCATCTTAGAGGAAGCCGCTAAGGAAAGAGCATCTGGCTGTAATGTCAAGGTAGGCTATATAAAGTTATGAGTGAATGGAAAATTAAGGCTGTGGTATGAAGCGGAAGGTAGATGGAGAATGCAGAAGGGAAACGAGTAAGGGTGGAGGTTGGTAAAGATAATAGGGGCGGGAGGGATTACAAAAAGGGGGAGGGAAAAGGGAAGGTTTTTGTAAAAAAGATTGGGAAAGGAAATAAAAGGTTGTTTCAAGTAGCTTTCTGGAATGAAACGGGAGTTAAAAATAAGCAGGAGGATTTTTGGAAGGGTTTGAGGGTATGGGACGTGGTAATATTGATAGAAACCTGGGTAGATAAAAAGAAATGGTCTGAGATTAGGGAATCTTGGAAAAAAGGGTTCAGATAGGAAATTCAAGAGGCCTAGATACCAAAGGGAAGGGGAAGAGCTAAAGGAAGAATAATAGTAGGCATTAAAGAAGGAATAGAGCTGGGAAATAAGGGGAAATGGGAGGATGAAGGATGGGTGGAAAGAGAGGTTCGACTTGGAGATGAGTGGTGGTGAATAATAAGAGTTTATGTTAATGGAGATATGGACAGGAAAAAGGAGTTAATGAATAAATGGATGGAGGAGGCGTGGAAAATTGGAATAAAAGGATTATAATAGGTGGAAATTTTAATGCGAAGACGGCCTCCGAAGGAGATCTGAAGATAGTTGAAAAGGAACAGGTAATCAATATGAGAAAATCAAAGGATCCGGTTTTCAATAAAGGTGGCAAGGAGCTATGCAGATTTTTGGAGGAGAGAGGGTGGGCGATAGTTAATGGATGTGTCAAAGGAGATGAAAAAGGGGATTGGACTTTTGTGGGGGAGAGGGGCTGCTCGGTGATTGATCTTGTTCTAATAGAGGAAAGATGTAGAGATAGGGTGATGGAATTAAGAATTGGGGAAAGGACAGAATCAGATCGTCTCCCAGTAGTTGTCAAATTAGAAGTACAGGGATCGAGAACAGGAGGGAGAGATATGAAGTACATGAATCGAACAGGAAGAGCACTATGAAACAAAGAGGATAAAGGAAGATTCCAGGAAAAATATGGCAAGACAGATGGCGCCAGAGGAGACTCAGAAGAGGACTGGAAGAAGATAAAAGAAAGAATTAAGGAAGCGATTAAGGTGACTGAAAAGGCAGGAGGAAGGGTAGAAGGGGTGTCTAACTGGTGGGATGAAGAACGCAGGGAGGTTAGAAGAACAATAAGAAAAGCCTTGCACGGCTTTAAAAATGGAAAAACATCTAGGGAGGATTACTGTTTAGAGAAGAAAAATTATAATAAACTATGTGAAGAGAAGAAAAGATCGGCAGAGAAAAGACGGGACGAGTGGGTTAAGAATGCAAAGACGGAAAGCCAGGAAAAAAAATTAGGAAAATGGTTGACCCTAACGGCCATCCCTGCAACTTATCGCTAATTTCACAATTAAGTGCTCATAGTTGCATTCATGATGTTTTTGGGCTCTTCAAGCAGTGTGTGTGTGCGTGCGCGCGCGCGCGCGTGTGTGTGTGTGTGACCGGATAATAACTAATATTTTGTTATCTATTGATATGTATCTATGGAGACGTCTGCCGTGATAAATATGAGTTTTTAAGAGTATAAGGAATAAAATATATCAATGGGAGATCGGGTAAATTACTTTTAAAATTTTACTTTCTTACTTTTTGCATTTTTGAAATTGTCTGCCTTAATGTTATCCACGCGATAATGATCTGCCATTGTTATTTTCCGATAGTAATTTTAGTATATTTTCTATTCTATGTACAAAAATTTAGGTCTGGTATAATACTTATAGGTAGCCGCCCACTGGATTTCAGACTATACACTCTGAACCAAAAGAAAAATCTGCATCAAAAGCGGCTGAATGCGGAAAGATGCCACAGATATCATCAGAAACGCAAGTGACTAGAATCGAGCACCAGTTCTAATCAGGGCGAGGATTAGTTGTTGATGCAGAGGAGTTTGAAAATTCGTCAAATCACAATTAAGATCTTTCTAACCATGAATCCTCATCGCAGGCTCCTGAAAATACAACTGTCGACGCAAACGATGCGAATTCCAGCTCTCCTGCGGGCGTATGCTGTTGTAGGTACTGAGAAAGGCTCAATGCACGAATGACACGAGCAGAAGATCCGTCATACATTGTATATCATACATTGTATATTAGACATAATGGAGCTCACAATCTATTTGAAAACTTATTTGAGAATAATCCATTTGGTTTTGCGTACACTGTTTGTGATAGACTATAGTTAAAAAATGATTTGAAAAGTCTACCTTTATCGTGCAGTGTAATTTTGCGACATATTTTCCCAACTGTTTGTTGCAAAATATTCTCGTGTGCGCGACTTGTAAAGTCGCGTTAGTTGCTGCAAAAATGCCGAATTTGGCCGTGGACAATGGGTTCAAGTATTTGCTTAAGCCGAATCTCCCCGAATTGGAATTAGTATCCCAGCGATTAATATCACCGAGATAACCGTTTATGCTAATTCGACGGTTTCAATACGTCGAGGGATAATATGGAATCACTGGACAAGTTATCAACGTGCCCGTTGATGTTAATAATATGGTCCAAACTCTACTTCGAAATGTAGACGACGATTATTGTATAAATGTACACATAAAAAAACGATTAATACACAAATCTAGATACTTGCATGTATTGGTAAAGAAGAGGGTAAAGAAGACTTTACCCTTTTCTTTACCAATCCCCTTCTTTACCAAATAAATAAGGCTTAATTATTTTGTAGATACTCCGCTTAATAAGCATTATAACATAAAAATCAGTTAGGATTTTTGGGGGGAATTAAATGATGAGAGTGAAAATCCAGATATTGCTTTAGACGAGTTCGCTGAGCCAATTGAAATTTTTTTTTTATTTATTCATCATTCCATGGGAAATTCAAACTTAATTAATCATCAACGAAGATTTGTTAGCAAATGCTAAGATTAAAAATTTATTATTTAACCAAAATAATTGCACATCGTCATAATAGATATGCTTTAAAAAAAATTAAAATATAATAATTTACAGTTGAATGTTTAATATTGATAATTTCAAACATTAAAATTTACAATATGATATAAATATGTACAGAACAATGTACGAAGTCTAAAATAATATAGGAACTTGACTCTTGCATTTTTTTAACTGATAAAGATTTGTAAAAAATAGTTAATGGTCATCGAAATACAATATTAAATAACCTAAATTATCTAAATAATGAACGGTCACATTCCATCACCATATAGGTTTAGCTTATAAGAATGATGAGATGTGTATCAACTTTTCGGTCGTACGGTGTAGGGGTTAGTTATCGGTTTGGCAAGCGCGCGGCTTCGGGTTTGATTCTCGGTTAGAACACATGCGATTTTCATTTTATTTCTTTATTTAGCAAAAGTTAGGTCTAAATTAAGAGTCTAACGGTCTAAATTTGCGTTAGCTCTATGTCAAAATTAAATTTAAAAAATGAGATTTTAAAAAATTTTTCATCATTTTTTATCAAATGGCATAGGCCAAACTTGAAAATAAACTATGGCCCAGTCCTGATAAACAGGCATGGCCTGCATTTGAAAATTAACTGTGGTCTAATCCTGGTAACCATACATGGGCCAGTCGTGGTAACTAGGTTTAGGCCACTGTTATCATTCCAGACTTGAACCAAGACTGGACCAACTCTGACTTACAAGTCTGGCGCAAAGTTCTGCAAAGTTAGGCCAGGCCTGGACCCGCCTATACTTTACCACATGGAGTGAGATTTTATGAAATCTGCTGAGCCAAATTGATTTGAATTCACATAAAATCAAATGGCAATGGAACTCTTTTAAATGTCGTGAACTGCGTTTTGATTGGTCAAGCCGTTTAACAGTTGTAAGTAGTATATATATATATACACCCAAAAATATTTTAAAAATTATTGATTTTCACAGCGGAAAGTGAAAAAAACTCAAGATAAGTGTATAATTACCCAAGTGGAGTTTAAGATCTGCGGCTGATTGAGCACTTTCTATTGCTTTCCGCTTGTGCATTTCCATTGCTTGTTGTCGCAGAGCTAATTCTTTTTCAACTGTCGCTAACGAATTTTGTAGCAATCGCTCTTTTTCTTCTAATTTGCGAACGACGACATTTGCAGCTTCAACTTGAGTAGTTAACGTTAAAACTTGTTCTTTCAGAACGTCTTTCTCTTCTCTAGCTAATTTATGCAGTTGATTACTTTTTATTCGTTCAGTCATTAATTTAAAATTTGCATCATCTTTTTCACGTAATTGTTGAATGAGTCGAGAGTTTTGTTCCTGCATATCTTCAAAAGCTTGTCCAGTTACTTCCATTTCATTTAGTAGTGCTTCCTCTTCCTGAAAATAAATTATTTCAAAATATTGACACCCTTTGATCTAACAGATTTATTAAAAATAGATGCCATATAAAAACAAGACCTATTGCAACAAAATTGAAAGTGAGATTTTCATTGAAATTTTATTTATTCAAAAGTTAATGAGCCATAATATTGCGAAGATATTAAATGCTTCAGCTCGTAACAATAACTTTTCTAGAGTCTCAATCAGTAAATTAGTTCGAAAGTCATGAAGACAAAGTGATAAAAATTGATTGTGGCCTTAGAATTTCATGTTGAAATCAATTTTACAAGTTAGATGTATTAATTTAAATAGAATTTGACATACAATATGCGCTATCATTTGAATGTCTAGGTAGATTAAACTCTTTGCTCTGTTTAGACTATTCTGATGAAATGAAAGCATTCATTTTCTTGAAAGCATTCAAGTTTGCCAAAATTTTAATCAATAGAATTCAAGTCCAAAAAACACATGCTCGAGCACGTGTAAAGCTTCTTACTCAATATGAGTAGATCAAGATAAATTAGACAGAAAAAAAATTAGGAAAACGGTTAACCCTAAGGGCTATCCCTGTCACTTCCCGCTAAATCCATACCTAGGCGCTTAAAATTGAACTGATGATGTTTTTGAGCTCTTTGAGCTCAAAAATACAATTTATGTCTTATTTTGAGGTCTCCGAGCTCAAAAAAATATCTTTTCTGTGCTTTTGAGCTCTTTAAGCTCAGAAGTCTGATAAAAGTTTCATAGAAGACTATTAGTCGTTCAAAAATTATAAACGAGTCACACACACACACACGCGCGCACACACACACACCGTGTGTCGGGCTTGCTGGTTCCAACATGGAGTGCCTTCCCAGATGGCGGATAGGGGAATGCCAGACATATCTGCCTGGCAGATATATCGGATGCCGAGGAAATAAAATACTCGGGTCAGACTAAAACCTAGCAAACAACAATATGGAAAAGTCACAGAACTTTCAAACATTGTTTACAGTACAGGGGTTGGATACCGCAGTGCTGGCGAGGGAAGGCGTGCAAACGGGCCTCAATTCGTCGTTATCAAATTTAGCTATTAACGCTTTTAAACGCGACCGTTTGAACAGCGGAGTGGACCTCATGGCTCTGTTGTCTAGCAATGCTAGCAATATTACAGGGAACATGAACACAGCGTATAGGAAAGAGAACAAACAGCCGAGCAATGTTTTTATAAAGAGTGGAGGACCTATTGCTCCCGTCAATACTTATTGTTATCGAGAAAGGATCAAGTCTCTACCAACCGTCACCGACCAGCAATCTCCAATGGAGCGGCTCGATAGCAAAATCGAAGAGTTAGCTGATTTCATCAAGGACAAACGAAACCTCCATCATAAAATCAGAAAATTGGTCACGTCTATTATTACGGCATACAGGCTGGTCAAAAAATCACCGGGCATATTGGAGTCAACGACCCAAACAACTTCGGAACTGAACAAAAATTACATCCACTCCAGGTTACTCCAACTAAACTATTACGGCAAGAAAAGATCAACAGGAAGAGACAATTGTCTACATCTACCCCTTCTTCAGCCAACGACAAACCAACACAATAAAAGACAGCCCGAGACGATACCTAGATCAAAGTGACTCGGCGAACGAAGAAGAAGGAAAGGGAACAGAATCCAGCGGCTCAATTTACTAAAGCCCAAAACCAGTTAAATAAGGGTGGCTCCAAGAAGCCGAGGAAGAAGAAAAGAACTGGTTGTGCTTGTCCAACCAGCTAAAAGGCGAACATACGCTGATCTCCTCAAGGAAATCAAGACCAAGGTTAACCCGGCAGAGACTGGAGTAGACATGAAATCTATCAAGCAAACGAAGCGCGGGGCCGTTCTTTTAGAAATAGGTTGCAAGACTGAAGACACTACTGCTTTTACGGCTGCGATAAAAACAGTAACCGCAAACATCGGCACGGTCAGAACGCTAGTACCATTAACGACGATAGAGATTCTTGACCTGGATGGAACCTCTACTAAAACTGACGTTCGGGAAGCGTTCAAGCGGAACTTAACGACAAACCTGGAGATCAAACGGGTTAACTTGACTAAAGTTACACCACGAGACAATCGGGCAGCCTTCTGCGAGATAGACAAAGCTAGCGCAATCAAGATCCTTGACAAGGCCCGTATAAAGATTGGATGGGTTAACTGTCGCATACGCCCAGTTGCGAAAGTAACCCGATGATTTAAATGCCTTGGTTTTGGGCACCAAACAAGAAACTGTACAGAACCGGACAGAAGCAAGTGGTGTTATAAATGTGGCGGAAAAAACCACAAATCTGCAGACTACATGGAAAAGCCAAAATGCTTCCCTATCTACACCGGACAAAGAAGCTCAAGATGGCTTGTGTCACATTTCTGGCTCCAGCATTTATACAGCATTCATCACCGCACTTGCCGAAGCTACGAGAGGGCAGAAATGACGCACATCTTTGAAGGAAACCTCAATAGATGAGCGTTGGCGTAGAACTTACTTAGTCAGCGAGTCTTTGAAGAGAAGATCGACATTTGCTTCATCTGAGAACAATATAAAAACCTTCAAAGTAGAACATGATTCGCAGACGAAACTGGCACGGCAGCAATCTGGATTGTGAACACAAAGAACGTTACCGCCAACAACAGCGGAAGTGGAGATTTTTCTGGATACAAACCCCTACAACCTACTTCATGAGTGTCTATCTCTCACCAAATGAAGGGATTAGTGTGTTCCGACAGAAACTGGCAAACATAGAAGATGCGATTACTAAATTCGACGGCGAAGTCATCGTAGCTGGTGACTTGAACGCTAAATCAGCAGAGTGGGGCGCTGCTATCTCCGACACCAGAGAAAACGAGGTCGCTGACATCGCGGCTAGACTCGACCTCATAGTGCTGAATACCGGGAGCATCACGACCTTTAGAAGACCAGGGTACCACGAATCCATCCTTGACATTTCATTGGCGACTCCAAGGGCTGCCAACATGATCGAAGACTGGACATCCAAAGAATACAGTGGGCGTGATCACCAGTTCGTGACATTCAACGTTAAATTGGCATCTGCTCCGGTTTCACAACGCAATTTTTCTAAGCGGAAGTGAAATCCCAAGAGGCGTAATCCAGAGGCTCTGCGAGCTTCACTATCACGAAGCTGGTCTATCCTCCAGAATAACTCGACTCCGGATACCTGCAGCGAGACGGAAGAGGCAGCGCTAAATACGACGAAGGCAATTGCTGCTGCATGTGACGCCTCTATGCCACGACTGAATAATAGGAGTTTTCACAGGCCGGCGTACTGGAGGACAACAAACATAGCAGAACTTCGCAGAAGATGCTATTAGCTACGTCGCCGCGCAATCAGAGCCGCGAAACGCTCCTCAAGCAAAGACATATTCAAACGAATACAAGCAGGTCAAAAAGGCGCCAAATCGAACCATCAAAGCAAGAAAAGCGATGTTGTGGAAAGAGATCTGTAATGATCTCGACAAGGAAATCTGGGTTAAAGCTTATCAAATTGTCGCCAAACGACTTGGAAAGGCAAAACGACTTGGAACTATTGGCTCTACGCTCTCTCCCGAGAGCATGATAGCCTGCATGCTCAGAAAAGAAGAAAACTGGTCAGCTGTTGCAGCCTACGCGCAGCACCTTCTAAAAGAAAACACCGCAGAAAGGGACCAGTAACCAGTAGTAGGCTTCTTGAGACGCAACATGAACTGGATTAAAGCAATGCTAACGCGGTTCCGATCGAGTCATCTCCGTACTATCTACGGTGAAGGAGAGAGGAGTTTTTTTTTAGTGGATAAGAATCCCACACTATCAACAATGATCTTTTAATAATAGCGGTGTCTTTGGAAGATTTTTTTTGTTTCTATATAAAACACACACACACACACACACACCGTGTCGGGCTTGCTGGGTCCCGCATCGGGCGCCTCCCCAGGTGGCGGATAGGGGAATACTCGTCATACCTGCGCGCCAGATACGTCGGGTACCGAGGAAATAAAATACTCGGGGTGGACCAAAACCTAGCAAAAAGATGATATGAAATGTCAGAAAACATTCAAACATCGTCTACGGTGCAGAGGGGGGATACCTCAGTACCGGCGAGGGAAGGCGTACAAGCGGGCCTGAACTCGTCGTTATCAAGCGACCGTTTGAACAGCGGAGTGGACCCCATGGCTCTGCCGTCTAGCAATGCTACAGGGAGTACTGAAACAGCCTAGATGGAAGTAGACGCACAGCAAACAGGCGTTCCTCCAAGAAGTGGAAGACCTGTTGCTCCCGTCAACACAAACACGTATCGAGGGAGGATCAACTCTCTACCGACTATCACCGGCCAACAATCGCCAATGGAACGGCTCGGCAGCAAGATCGAAGAGTTGACTGAGTTCATAAAGGACAAGAGAAATCTCCATCATGAACTCAGAAAATTAGTAGCGTCCATTGCCACGGCATATAAGTTGGCCAACAAACCGGCATCGATGTCGGCGACAACCACACAAACATCTCCGGAGACGACCACAAAACCACAAGCGTTTTTGGTCACTCCTGAGAAACCACAGCAAGAAAAAAAGAACAAAAAGAAGAGGCCGCTGTCTACACCCAGCCCTTCCTCTGAAATCGACGAACCAGCACAGAAAAAGACAGCCCAAGATAATACCTGGATCAAGGTGACACGGCAAAAGAAAAAGAAGGAAAGAGAACAGGAGCCAGGGGCAAAAACTACTGGAGCCCAAAACCAGCCAAGTAAGGGTGGCTCAAAAAAACCGAGAAGGAAAAAGACAAGAACAAAGGCTGTGCTTGTCCAACCAGCTGGAGGGCGAACGTACGCCGATCTCCTCAATGAAATCAAGACCAAGGTTAGCCCGACAGAGAATGGAGTAGACATAAGGTCTATTAAAAGGACGAGGCACGGAGGCGTTCTCCTTGAAATGGCTCGAAAGACCGAGGACAGCAAGGCTTTCACCAATGCAGTAAGGTCAGCCACTGCAAACATCGGCACGGTTAAAACGCTAATACCAACAACGATTGAGATCCTCGACTTGGATGAAATCTTTACCGAGAGCGAAGTCCGCGAAGCACTTAAACGTGAATTCAAAGACAGCCTAGAGATCAAACGAGTGAATTTTACAAAACCCACACCACGAGGTAATCGGGCAGCCTTCTGCGAGATCGACGAAGCCAATGCGACTAAAGCCCTCAACAAGGCCCGTATAAAGATGGCTGGGTTAACTGCCGCATACGCCCAGTTGCGAAAGTAACCCGATGCTTTAAATGCCTAGGTTTGGTCACCGAATAGAGAATTGTACAGGCCCTGACAGAAGCAAATGCTGCTATAAATGTGGCGGAGATAACCACAAATCTACAAACTGCGTAGAAAAGCTAAAGTGCTTCCTTTGTACGGCAGACAAAGACGCTCAGGATGGCTTAGGTCATATAGCCGGTTCCAGAGCGTGTAAGGCATTTCGCACCGCACTTGCCGCAGCCACGAAAGAACAAAAATGACGCGCTTATTACAAGGTAACCTGAGTAGGTGCGCCTTAACGCAAAATCTTCCGCACCAGCGTATCTTTGAAGACAAGATCGACATTTACCTTATCTGCGAGCAATATTTAAATATTCATGGTAATACATGGTTCGCCGATAAATCTGGCACAGCAGCAATCTGGATCATAAACTCAAAAAAGGTCACCGTGAACGACAGCGGAGCGGAGAAGGCTTCGTCTGGATCAAAACCCCAAGACTACTTTGTAAGCGTCTACCTTTCACCCAATGAAGGATTAGTGTGTTTCGACAGAAAATGGCAAACATAGAGGACACTATCGGCAAGTTCGATGGGAAGTCATCGTAGCTGGTGATTTCAACGCAAAATCAGCTGAATGGGGCGCTGAACCCTCCGACACCAGAGGAGACGAAGTAGCGGACTTCGCAGCAAGGACGGACCTCATAGTGCTGAACACCGGAAGTACTACCACTTTAGAAGACCAGGATACCGGGAATCTATACTCGACATTACGTTGGCGACTCCAAAGATTGCGAACATGATTGAAGGCTGGACCGTATCCGAAGAATATAGTGGCAGCGACCATCAGTATGTGACATTCAGCATTCAAACTGCTTCCGTTCCGATAACACGACACGATTATCAACCGCGGAAGTGGAATGTCAGGAAGCTCGATTTAGAGAAGCTGCGAACTTCTCTGACACAAAGTTCGTCTACTTTTCAGGACAGCCCGACTCTGAATAGCCGTAATGAAACGACAAATTTAGTGTCAAGAGTGATGGGACTGATCGCCGCCTCATGCGATGCTTCCATGCCACGGATGAAGAGGCGAGGCTCCTATAAGCCGATGTATTGGTGGACTCAAGACATAGCAGATCTTCGGAAAAAATGCCATGGACTACGTAGGATAACAACGAGAGCAGCAAAACGTTCCCCTGACCAAGACATATACTCGATGGAGTACAAACAGGCCAAGAAGGCTTTGAATAAAGCCATCAAAGCAAGTAAAGTGGTGTTGTGGAAAGACATCTGCAACGACCTAAACAATGACCTCTGGGGTAAAGCCTACCAAATTGTCACTAAACGACTTGGGAAGGCGTCTCCAGAAGCGCCGAAGTCTCCTGCTTCAATGAACAGCATCGTGGCGGAGTTGTTTCTCGAACACCCACCGCGAGAAAAGAGACGATATGCAAAAACCAGCAAAACAACACCCTTCACTATAAAGGAATTGCAAGACGCAGCAAAAACCATGAAGATTGGGAAAGCACCAGGCCCCGACGGCATCCCAGCCTCGGTGATCAATATTGTAGCCCTGGAATATCCGCACATACTTATGAGCGCCTACAATGCGTGTTTGGCAACCGGCACGTTTCCTACGGTCTGGAAGCGGCAGAGATTGGTCCTATTAGACAAAGGGAGGGGAACCCCTATAACACCATCGTCATTTAGACCACTCTGCATGCTTGATATAGCTAGGAAACTGCTCGAGAAGCTCATTCAGGGCAGGCTACGAAACGACATTGACCGTGCCGGAGGCTTTGCCAGTAACCAACATGGCTTCCGAAAAGGACGATCAACAATTGGTGCGATCCAGAAAGTCATAGAGACAGCTAGAGAAGTATGGTCTGGCAGCCTCAAAGCTCGCAAGGTGTGTCTTGTTCTTACACTGGACATCAAGAACGCCTTCAACAGTGCGAGCTGGGGCAACATCCTAGATGTTTTAGAACACAAATTTGATGTGGAGCCAGAAAATCTGAGAATAGTAGACGACTATCTCAACGAAAGAACGTTGATAGCGGAAACGACGGAAGGCCCACAAGAACATAACATAACAGCTGGCGTGGCGCTAGGTTCAATTATGGGGCCCGACCTTTGGAACGCAGACTATGGTGAGCTTCTGGAAATCCCGTTACCGAAACAGGTGAAACTCACGGGCTTTGCAGACGACGTCGCGGCTACGATAGTCGTTGACAGTGCAGAGGAGGCAGAACTACTAGTCCGGGAAACCATCGATGTCGTCGAAAATTGGCTAGAGGAACATCACCTGCAACTCGCCAAGCAGAAATCTGAGATCGTCGTCCTGACTCGACAAAAGTGGTTCCCAAAACCGTTCTTCGTAGACATGGGCGGGACAACACTGACATCCACGAGGGCACTGCGTTATTTAGGTGTAGTTATCGACGAGAAGCTGTCCTTCCGAGAACACCTTGAAAACGCCTGCACAAAAGCCAACAAGGTAGTTTCCAACCTGTCGAGAATCATGACCAACACTATAGGACCACGAACCAAAAAAAGGAGGGTGCTCTTGGAAGTAGTCCACGCAATACTGCTATACGGAGCGGAGATATCGGCGGACATACTTAGACAGAAGACTTATCGGCGCAAAATAGCAGCAGTGCAACGACGAGGAGCGCTGAGAGTTACTTGTGCCTACCGCACGGTTTCAGAGGCAGCGGTACTGGTAATAGCAGGAGCCACACCGATTGACTTGTTAGCATTTGAGAGAGTGAAACTCTACAACGCAAAAAGGAATGGTGACAACTCCAAGGCAGCAAAGACGAGAATAAAAAAGGAAACGCAACAGGAGTGGCAAGACCGATGGACGTCAGGGGAAACGGGCAGATGGACGGCGCGCCTGATCCCGGACATAAACGTCTGGCTCTCTCGACAACACGGGGACACGGATTTTTTTCTGACCCAGCTCTTGACAGGCCATGGCCAATTCAATGACTACCTCTACAGGATGAAACTACAGGACAAGCCGATATGCAAATATTGCCCGGACAAAATTGACAACGCCGAACACACATTCTTCGAGTGTGCTCGGTGGAAGGACTACAGAAGCAGCACCGAAGAGATCATAGGCGCCAGGCTCTCCTCTTCCAGCTTGGCGACCTATATGATCGAACAAGAGAAAAACTGGTCAGCTGTTGCAGTTTACGCACAGCACCTTCTGAAAGAAAAAATCGCAGAAAGAGACCAGTAGCCAGGAGTAGCGTCGTGAGACGCAGCACGGACTGGATTGAAGTAATGCTAACGCGGTTCCAATCCAGTCCTCCCCGTACCATCAACGGGGAGAGGGGAGAGGAATGTTTTTTTTAGTGGGTAAAAATCCCACACTACCGTCATCGTTATCTGCCGCAAGATGAGCGGCAGAGTACTAATGATGGCGGTGTCTTTGAAAGATCTTTTTTGTGCCTCTTAAAAAAAAAAAAAAAAAAAAAAAAAAAACACACACACATAGTGGCAATATCGCGAGCGTCATCAGGGAAGCAGGACGGCCAAGTGGACTGTCATTAGACCATTCGTACATTGTGCCGTGAGACGAGGGTCCGAGCTCCGGCAGTTGTTGGAATAGTTCAAACACCAATCGCTGGTGGATGCTCCAGTAGTCGAACTATACGGGCATGGGTTTTTTCTATAGTTTCCCGATGTCAGTGTTTCAACAGCTTATAGAAAGAGGTGAAGAATAGGGCGAATGCAGTACAAGAAGCACAAGTCATTCTACAGCCACAATGATAATACTAAAATGTGAAAGATTATTTCAACGAGATAACTATGTCAGAAAAATGAGGTTGATAATAAGATGAAATATAAAAGTGAAATGGGATGTGCTGGGGTCCAATACGTAGAAAGAACAGCATAAAATACACACATGATGGTGGCACAGTTGCTGCATGCGACAGCTACCATCTACTCAGCCTTGTAAAAACCAAGATCGTTATGCAAGGAAAAATCGAAATAATGAAAAATAATAACTTGAATCAAGAAAATTATTCTCTTTTTAATACCACTTTGTTTCTAAATTTTAAAACTTGATAAAAAAAAAAAAAAATTCAATCTTGAATCAATACATTATTACTCTTCAATAGAAAATAAAAAATTTTTTTTTAAAAATTTCTTCTTGAAAAAAGAATTTTTTGTTTTTAAATAATACGCAAACTTATTTCTCTAAAGGATTTTTTTATCTTGTTTTAAGGCGAGTAATACTGATTCAAGATCATACCGACCTCGTTTAAGTATAGCACATTTTTCGAATCAAGATATTATTTTACTTGATTAAAGAATATATGAATGTATTTTTTTAAATTATAAGTCAATTTATCATTACAATAGTCACACATATCAATTTTTGACTTCGGAGTCTAATGCATATTTTTATTGAAAAAAAAAAACTTGATTGTGCAAAAAATTGAAATGACATTGTTTCACCGCATTTTCAAAGACAGAAAATTTAAAGTAACTTGGTATATAAACGGTGAGAATTAAATATATTTGCTGTGAAAATCTTTAAATTTTGTGCACAATAATTGTTTACTGTTTTGGGTGTTAAAAAATTTCACTTCCAAAATTTTCAAAGATTTATCATAAGTAATTTCACTTTGAATCAGAGTGATATGCTAAAACATACACAATTTGTTTGCTGTTTCAAAAAAAATGCTTTTGTAAATTAACTGTTAATGCTTCACCTGTTTTTGAGATGCAACTTGTCTTTGTAAATTGTATGCTTGTTCTTCAAGTTTTTTGATTTTGATTTGTGCGTCTTCATCGGCTAGTTTCTTACGTTCTTCACGCTTATTTTCCTGCAATGCAATTAATTAAATTGGTTTACGAAGTAACATAATTTCTAATATAAAAAAACTGTTAATTAGTTGCCCTTGCAAGCATCCCACTATTTTTGAGATGAAAACACTCGAAAACCTACATACTTGTGAGAACATGAGCTCTTTAGGCTCGAAAATAAGAATGTGATTCATTATTGAACTTATAGATTAGATGTGTATAAAATATATATACATAAGAACAATTCTAAGATGAAAAGTCCTTAGTTATTCTTCAATCAGACGTATAGATCATTAATTATTTAAAAAAAAGTCCTTTTATGAGTTAGAGAGAGAGCACCAGTGTCCAGTCAAGTGCGTTCCCAACGAAGAAGCTTGCATATGTGAATGTGTAAGTAAATGTGTGTGACTACGTTAGCTATAGTAGCTAGTTAGTTAAACGGTTCGTTGTGTCTTTGTTTGGCATGTACTTTACTAGACACCGGCGCTCTTTTTCTAACGCATAAAGGAACGTTACTTTAATAAATAATTAATGATCTATGCGTCTAATTAAAAAATGGCTAAGGATTTTCCGTCTTAGAATTATTCTTTTTAGCATATGCTAAAATAGCGCCCGTTACTTCTGGAAAACCCTGTATATATATATATATATATATATATATATATATATATATATATATATATATATATAGGAGAGTTGCGTCTATCCACTGACATAACACGAGATCTCTGAAACTATAAGACTTAGAGACTTGAAATTTGGTATGCATTTTCCTTTCCCCGAATCCAGGTCAGCTAAGAACGGATTTTTCGAAATTCGACCTGCAAGGGGGGTTGCGGGGGTGTTAACCTAAAAATATTAAATTTTTCAAATATTGCTCCTATGGTCTTGAAATTTGGTATGCATATTCGTTTTCCAGAGTAGAGGTCAGCTAAGAACGGATTTTTCGAAATTCGACCCACAAGCGGGATTGCGGGGGTGTTAATCTATATATAAGAGATTCCTACGTATATAGTCATTCATCACGATATCTCTGGAACCATAAGACCTAGAGACTTGAAATTTGGTATGCATATTCCTTTCCTCGAGTCCAGGTCAGCTAAGAACGGTTTTTTTGAAATTCGACCTACAAGGGGGGTTGCGGGGGTGTTAACCTAAAAATATTAAATATCTCAAATATCGCTCCTACGGTCTTGAAATTTAATATGAACATTCATAATAGCACATAGGCATCGTATAAATTTTTACATCATGAAAATCCCCTCCAGAGACAATTTTGGGGGTGTTAACCTAAAAAAATTAACATTTTCAATCTATTCTGTATGGGTATATAAATTTCGCCCGAATATTCCATTTTAATGTGTCATTTTAAAAATAAAACAAATTATATTTTATAAAATTTCCCCTACAGAGGGCGTACGGGAGTGTTAAAAATTAAAAAATTTGTATCTCTTTTAATCTATATCTTTTAATCTATTGATGATATTTTTTCGTTAATTTATTTTTTCATAAGAAGAAACAAATGAATTGGAAGTGAAGTGAAGTTAATCGAATATTGAAAAGCACATATGACCATTTATTTATTAATCATCTAATTTTGATTTCGATAACCTAATAAAGATTTTATTTTTAACATGGATCAGTTATTGAATAACTTTCCAATTAATAATCGATTTGATTTGTCACAATATTATACGTAAGTTTTTATATTTTACTTCTTTATCTTTTAGATGAAAAAATTAAATAGTTTTTATTAATTAATTTTTCTTTCAATATAATTAATAAGTGGAAAGAAATTATTTTAAATGTCATTATAGTTATCAAGGCGTAATTGTCAAAAATTATGGAATAAAGAAGATTAATGGCTACGATTATTTTGTTTTTTCTGCTAAACAGCGATTGGAATGTACTCATTTTCTATATGGCCGAGTACATTCAACGTCAGAGAAAGAAATGAAGAAGATTTTTTCTAACAGAGTATAATTTTATAATTACCACTACATTATGTATCAAAAGCCAATTAATAATTTATTTTCTTATTTATAGGTTTTCATTGCGGAAAGAACTACAATTGAACTTGGAGTTATAATTCAGGGTGTTGAAATTGAGGATGATATCTCTTTCTTTTCATTTGAAATTTTAGATTTTCGTTTTATTACATTTTACAATTATTATCTTACCTCTGAATTTGCAAATTTAAAGTTTGAACGATTTGAATTAGAAGAAGAGTAATAATTTATTTGATTGATTTTAATAATTAATTAGTATAAAGTTAATTTATTATACAAGGTATGCGCAATAACAAATATTGCTAATTATTCAAATTCCATTACTTAAAATAATTTTTGATTCAATAAAATTATATAATTTAATATCATTAAAATCTTTACTATTATTATTATTATTATTATTATTATTATTATTATTTTTATTATTACTATTCAAATTATATTTTCTGTTCATCTGCCTTTTCGCTTTAGTAGTCCTCACAAACTCAGGTTTTATCTCAACAAGTTATTTCGCACCATTGGCCTACATAGCTCCAGCAGTAGTGAAAATCGCTATCCCCGTGTCGGCTAAATTTTTTGACGACAATTACGACCCTCATCTACAATACGGCTTCAACTGCAATATCCAAGATTCGATTACTGAAAACAGCCTCGATGAAGACTGTTCATGGAAGATACAGTTTGATCGAAGCTGATGGATCCTGACGAATTGTTGATTATACCGCTGTCTTAATCAGTGAATTCAACGCTGTAGTTCGCAAAGAACTTGAATCTGCTTCCACTGCACTTGCTCTCTCTCATGCTGTTGCAGTTCTTGAAGTAGCACTTTTCGTTCACTTTGCGTTGGCTCCAGTTGTCTATGCTGCATCTTTGACCAACATTTATAATTAAACTTATGTGAAAAAAAGGCCATTCGGCAGCCGAAATGGAAGTAAATTTCACATTATTTTTTTTATTAAGTGAATAAATATTTAAACTACATGATACTCTATGAGAACCAATACAATAGTTAGATTTTTATGAAATCTACTACAAAAAAAAACAGAGTACAACGAATGCAAAAGCTAAATTTCATGTACTCCATAAAGACTGCAGCAAAAAAAGGCGTAATAATGAGATTTATTATACTTTATATAGGTCAAATTAAAGCTTATTTAATGAGCTTTAAAATACGTTTTACAGACTTTAGAAAATTTGAAGCATTCAAAAGTTATTCACGTATGAATGTAAGGGAAATTGAAATTTTTGAAATACATATATAAAGATATATTATTAAGATTGTATTTAATAAAACTAATAAAAAAATATCCGATCGTTAACTAAACAATATAGGGGAGAAGATTGCAAGAACGGGTAGAGATTAACATGTTAAAATGTACTTCGTTTTGCCCCTGTCTGTTATAAATAATATTAATAAATAAATGAATAAATATTTTAATAATAGAAAATGCTTAATTTATGGTTGCAGGGTTTAATTTTGAATTCTATATTATTCGATGAAAAAAATTTTTAATAAGTAATATAACTCAATTATAATTATAAATATCATTGTATTTATTAGAGTTATGTGGGGCAAGTGTGCGCTGCGGATAAGTGTGCACAATCTCATTTACTTTTGGTTGAAATGTATGGGTTTGCGTACTCTATATAGCTTCAGTTTGAAGTTAATTAAAAATTGAATTTCTATGTTTTTTTTATGTATTATTTTATTCATTTGTTTTTATATATTATTTTATTAAATAAAAAAATATAACCTGACAGCAGTGAGAATAAGAAGTATTTTGAAATACTTATCAGATTGATTTCACTCCCTTCCACTGCCTCAAAACTTTGACGTTTATTGAGTGTATCAATTAATCTATGAATGTTCTTTTTATTCTATTCGTTTTAGTTTTTTTTTTTTTAATTTAGTAGAATTAATTAGTGTTTATGATGCTTTAGTTAAATTCGACTCAACTAACAGGTGATTTTATTGATATTTTATGTGAGTGAAATTGAACTAAGTAAATTTAATATTTCTATAGTTATTTTATAATTCTCATATTTTGTTGATTCCTTTTCTAACTTGCTAACTAATTAAATTTTATCATAATACTCACTGAAGCTTAAAAAAATTTTTTTTTGCTTACAGCGTATAATAATTATTCGATTAAATGGAATCTGACATTCCTCTAAAAATTGTACATATTCTCGGCGATGGTGCATGTCTTTTTTCTTCAATATCATATTTATTGTATGGCACTATATTAAAAAGTGCTGACATAAGACCTCTGCTGGCAGAGGTTCAAATATTTTACTCAGCATGCATCTGGTAAGCCTTATGGTACTAAACGTTTGTACTTCGATGACATGTCGAAACTTCATACACAAGGATCTCTTTGTGAAGTTAAAGCGGCGTCAGAATTGTTTCCATATCAGTTTCAAGTATATCAAGAAGACTGTTTAATCGCAACATTTGGCGAAGTATTAGATGGAATTAAAAGACTCAGGTTTACTGGAAACTACAATAATGGTCATTATGACGCTTTAGTTCCATTATCTGAACCCGTTAATAGTATTATTACGGAACCATTAAACTCTCTTCAATCAGAGTTCGAAGAAGTACCAAATTTGCTTTCCCGTCAATTAAATTTTAATACAGCTTTATCAAGTAGTGATGAATCTTCTTCGAAATTTGAAAAATTAATACAAACTAAAAGAGGGAAAAAACGAAGGAAAAGGTTTACTAATGCAATCAGAGTTAAACAACAGAGAAAAGCTAATTCGGAATATTCCAAAATACATAGAGAAAGTCATAGAAATGCCGTTAGAAAATATTATAAAAGATGTCCTGAAATATCAAAAAACGCTGTTGAAAAGTACAGTCGAGCTAATCGTGAAGTTAAAAATAAAATTAAGAGAGCTTATAGAAAAAAAAATGCAAACGTTGACCGAGAAGCTACTGCCAGATATCATGAACAAAGTTTGAAAACTAAATTATATCCCTGGACTTCTAAATATTTGTCAGGTTTTAATTATGACAGTAAATTAAATTATTCTCATGATAAATGTGTAAATCTTGGTCCACGATTACCTTGCTTATGGTGTCGTGCTCTGAAATGGAAGGATGAGACTAAAGGAATGTGCTGCAGTAGTGGTGAAGTTCAACTTTCTAAGCTTGGCCCGTATCCTGAACCTTTACATACTTTACTGACTCATCAGGATCAGCTGTCACAACATTTTTTGAATAATGCCCGTAAATATAACGGATGTTTTCAGATGACATCTTTTGGAGCTAAACAGGTAAGAGAAGGAAATTTTATGCCGACTTTCAAGGTTCAAGGACAGGTCTATCACAGAATAGGCAGCTTGATGTCTGAATCTAACCAGAAGCCTTCTTTTCTTCAAATATATTTCGTTGGAGATGAACATCGTGAAAAAAATATCCGTTGTGGAATTTATCCTGTCGTTTATCCAGAATTAGTTCATCAACTGCAGCTGATGCTACATGAGCATAATAAATATCTTCAAGATTTTAAGGCTGCAATAGATTCAATTCCTAAAGATCAAAAAGACTTTAAAGTAATAATTAATGCTGATAGAAAACCGACTGGAGAGCATAAGGGCCGGTTTAATGCTCCTCAGGCAAAAGAAGTTGCAGTTCTTATTGTCGGCCAAAATTTCATAAAAAGAGATATTGTTCTTTATAGTAGGGATAACAAGTTGACTCGAATCAGTGAAACACATCGCTCATATGATGCTTTACAATATCCTTTAATGTTTTGTTATGGAGAAGATGGATATTACATTAATATATGTAAACGTGACAAGACAACTAAATTACCTCTCAATAAGACAGTATCTGCTTCAGAATTTTACAGCTATAGGATTATGGAGCGTGAGGGAGAAGTGTGCTATTTATTGCGGTTCCGTAATCTTTTAAATCAATTTTTAGTGGATATGTACGCAAAAATTGAGACTGAAAGACTTAACTGGATTCGCAATAACCAAAAAACACTAAGAAGTGAGGAATACGTTCATTTGAAAGATGCATTGTCAAAAAATGATGCACAATTATCAACGATGGGAAAAATGGTTGTATTACCTTCTTCTTTCACTGGTGGACCCCGATATATGCATGAGCGAACCCAGGATGCAATGACATATGTTCGTCATTATGGACGGCCAGATTTATTTATCACATTTACCTGTAATCCTAAGTGGCCAGAAATAACACAGCTTTTGAGTGAAGGTCAACAGTCTCATGACAGACATGATATCGTAACAAGGGTTTTCAATGTGAAAGTAAAACATATGATGAAACTTCTTACAGTAGGTCGCATCTTTGGTGATACAAGGTGTCACATGTACACCATAGAATGGCAAAAACGTGGACTTCCTCATGTTCATATTCTATTGTGGTTAGAACAGAAAATAAGACCGGAGTCTATTGATCAAATTATCTGTGCTGAGTTACCTGATCCAGATCTAAATCCAGACCTGTATCAGATTATCAAGACAACCATGGTTCACGGTCCATGTGGATCTTTCACTTCAAATTCACCCTGTATGAAAAATGGCAAGTGTACAAAAAAATACCAAAGGTATTTTTAAAAGAAACTCAAACTGGAGAAGATGGATATCCCAAGTATCGTAGACGATCTCCAGCAGACGGGGGAAGAAAGTTCAATCTCAACGGAGTTGAAATTGACAATCGATGGATAGTACCGTACAATCCAGTTCTATCTCATACATTTATGGCTCATATTAACGTCGAGAGTTGTAACTCTGTAAAATCCATAAAATACATCTGTAATTATTTAAATAAAGGATCTGACCAAGCATCGTTTACCGTTGAGGATTTTGATGAGGTGACAAAGTACCAGACGGGACGTTATATCAGTAGCTCTGAAGCAGTCTGGAGAATATTTCGTTTTCCTATTCATCACAGATTTCCTTCCGTGATGCATCTTACTGTACATCTTGAAAACGGTCAAAGAATTTATTTTACAGAGGAAAATGTTGTTGATAAAATAGTAATTCCCACAAAAACAACACTGATGGCATACTTCGAACTTTGCCAAATAGATAACTTTGCAAAAACGCTTTTATATGTTGAAGTTCCAGCTTATTACGTATGGAAGAATAACCGCTTTGAAAGAAGGAAAAAGGTAAGGATGTTCCAGGTTTTTTCGGAGTTAAGAAAGATAAAGTTTTAGGACGAGTTTATACCGTGCATCCCGGAAATACTGAATGTTATCACCTGCGTCTTCTTTTACATGAGATTCGAGGTCCTACATCATTTTCTGCTTTGAAAACTGTTGCTGGAGTAATTCATCCAACATTTCAAGCAGCATGTAAAGCACTTGGTCTCCTTGAAGATGATGCTAACTGGTATCGCACTCTGGAAGAAGCTTGCGTTTCTGATTCTCCTTATAAAATCCGTGAGCTGTTTGCCATTATGTTAGTTTTTTGTCATGTTGGAGATCCACCAAAATTATGGGAGAAGTATCGAGACCATTTTTCTGAAGATATGAAAAGAGAGGTAGAACGAGACGGTGGAAATGTTGAGCTGGTGCTCGACGTTATTTACAATAAATGTCTCATGTCACTTGAAGATATTGTTATATCAATGTCGGGAAAAAACTTCTTCACTTTGGTCTTCACTCTCCTTCACGAGATGAAGAATTTATTATCACTAATCATCAATATCTTCGTGAATTGTCCTATGACACCACTTATTTAACTAGAGTTGTAGCGGAAAATGTTTCTAAGTTAAATCTAGAACAAAAAAAGTCTACGATGAAATTTTAAATGCAATTGAATCTGGTTCTCAGCAATTATACTTTCTTGATGCCCCTGGTGGTACTGGAAAAACGTTTTTAATAAATTTGTTGCTCGCAAGAATTAGAAGTTTCAATAATATTGCAGTAGCCGTTGCTTCTTCAGGAATTGCTGCAACTTTGATAGACGGAGGTAAAACAGCTCATTCAGCGTTTAAATTACCTCTCAATTTAGATTATTCTGAGTCTCCACTTTGTAACATCTCCAAACAGAGTGATATGGCTCATGTGCTGCGCAAAGCAAAAATTATTATCTGGGACGAGTGTACGATGGCTCACAAAAAAGGTATTGAAGCTTTAAACAGAACGCTCCAAGACATTAGAGATTGCAACCTAATTATGGGTGGAGTAATTGTTCTCTTAGCTGGTGACTTTCGACAGACTTTGCCTGTTGTGCCACGAGGAACACGTGCAGATGAAGTTAAAGCCTTATCAAATCATCAATTTTATGGCCTTCAGTTAAAGTTATATCTTTGACTATCAATATGCGGGTTCATCTTCAACCAAACTTAAAAGCGGAGGAGTTTTCAAAACAACTCATTAATATAGGTGATGGTAAGATTCCGGAAGAAGATGGAAGAATAAACGTGTCCTGTATTGATTGTGAAACTGTCCCTGATTTGATCAGTTTGACAAACAAAATATATCCGAATGTTGAGAAACCTGGTGACAATTATCGCTCATGGTTAAAAGAGAGAGTCATTCTAACACCAACAAATGAGAAAGCTGATCGCATTAACAACTTTTTGCTTGATAAACTGCCAACTCAGCCAGTAAGATATGAATCAGTAGACACAGTAATAGATAATGAAGAAGCTGTCCACTACCCTGTGGAGTTCTTACACACTCTTAATCCACCCGGGATACCATCCCGGGATACCTCCTCATGTTCTTCAACTGAAAATTGACACTCCAATAATGTTGCTTCGCAATTTAAATCCACCAAAATTATGTAATGGAACGAGGCTTCAAGTCAAGGTTTTACATAAAAATGTGATTGAAGCCATGATTTTCACAGGAAAATATGAAGGAGAAACTGTATTCATTCCTAGAATTCCTTTAATTCCATCAGATTACCACTTCGAATTCAAACGTCTTCAATTTCCTGTCAAAGTTTGTTATGCCATGACTATTAACAAGGCACAAGGACAGAGTTTGAAGATGGTTGGAATTGATTTAAGAAATGACTGTTTTTCTCATGGTCAACTATATGTGGCATGTTCGCGAGTAAGTTCACCTGAAAATTTGGTCATTCTTCAGCCGTTGGGAAAAACTAAGAACGTTGTATATAAAGAAGTTTTAAGTATTTAATTTTTCTTTATTTAACCGAAACAATTGAATAACTAAACGTCATTGAATAACTAAACGTCAGTTAATAATTGTCTAAAAATTGAAAGAAAGATGTCAGAAAAAGAAAGTATTGAAAGTTTATGTTTGTGTGCTGATTATGTGCTTGGTTTTAATAACTGGTCTCATGAAATAAAATCTCAAACTTTAGGTAATTAATGATTTTTAAAATATATTGGTAATAAATTAAATTTTTATTAATAATTTGACATTAATAGAATCAAAGAAGCATTCGATTGGATGTACGACAATAATCCGAATTACTTTGAGTGACGGAAGATTCCATGAAGCGATTGGTTTTTGTGAAGAGAAGAACGACACAAGTGAATCTTTATTTGCAAAGATTAGAAAGGTCAATATACATTAAATAAGATTTTATTATAAATTCAATCAAAAAATTTTGTATTTATGTAGAAATCGTTGATTGATGGAATTTATAATACCTTATTATACTTTCAAGAAATACGGATTTACTTTGAGGAAAAAGAAGAAAAACGTAGGTTACGTTTGGTTCAACAAGCGAAGAAACAGATGGAATGGAAATTAAAAAGTAATTTTTTCAATTGATGGCGATATTTATATATATAAATTATAAGTAAGATTTTATTTGATAACGTAATTTTATTTTTTATTTAACATTAACATCAAGATGTAGAAGAATCATCAACGATATCAGGTGAAACAAAGGAGAAAGAAGTAACATCAGACAGAACAGAAATAGAAGTGGATGACCAGATAAAAGGAAACACAAGGGAAAAAAGGAGAAGATTAATAGAACAAAAAACATTTTAAAAAATAGAGAAGGAAGTTAGAAAAATAATATAATATTTTTAGCCCAAAAAAAATATATTTTATCCTTAAATAAGGTAAGAGCCCCAGTATCGGCTTATATACCAATACTGAACACTCTATGCATTTATATATCTATATTTGTGAATATTGATATACAAATGCATGGAGTAGTACTGTTGCATGAGCCGATACTGGGGCTTTTACCTTATATATTTTTTTATTTAATTAAATTTTTTTTTAATCTTTGTGTAATATCATAATATTAAGTCATGGTAAAATTATAGTGTTTACATGAAGTATTTAGTGGAAATTATATATCAAATAAGTTTTATTGCTTATTCTATTACATATATTTTGAAAAAAAAAAATAATTTATATGAAATATTTATATATTTTCTAACTTCCTACTCTATAATTAAAAAAATATTCGTGTTAATTATTATATATGTATAAGTAGAGTTAATATATATGCAGCGGTGATTTCCATGCAGCTATCGTATGGTTCGGCTGATCACTCAATCCATATAACTTTTAGAACAGTTCGTATTTAGATGGATGACTGTCTTAACCATGCGTCTAGCAGGCATTGAAATCATAGTTGTTAGGCATTTGTTAAAGGTTCATTGATCTTTAGAATTTAAAATTTTAAGGATCAATGGATCTTTCCGATTGCCGATTGTACTGGCATGAGTTTTTTCTGTGGTTTTCTCATGTCACTGTGCGACATTGTTAGGCGCACAGGGTAGATGCGGTACAATAAAGCACAAGACGGTCCACAGCCGCAAAATAAATATATATTAAAAAAAAATTAAGTTTGTTTATTTATATCCTTAATTTTCTAACTTTATTTTTAGAAATAAACTGTTTTTTATAATTTCCCAAAGCATCGAATCAGAAGACTCAGTATTAAGAGAAAGAAATACCATGATTTATGGTTAATAATTTCCCTAAGAACTGTACCAATTCTTGATAAAAATAAAAACCACTCTTATTAACAACTCTCCAACTAAGAAATTAAAAGATCATATTAAATAAATATTATGACGATGACTATTATGTTCTTAGTCCAGTCCTATGAATGTAATAGAAAAATCGACAACTCCGTACAAACTCTAATCAACCCCTACAGCCACCCTTTAACAGTAAAAAAGTCATGGAGCAATGACTATCAGTATTAGTAAGCTGACTTTGTAACTTCCCGCTAAGAAAATCGAAGATCTCAAAAACGTAATCAGTGCAATTTTGAACGCTTATGCATGAGATGAGCGGGAAGTTGCAAGGATGGCCTTAAGGGTCAACCGTTTTCCAAATTTTTTTTTATCAAGTTTTTCCAGCTCCATAGATGTATTAAAAAATTGGCAACTCCGTATAACCTATGGAACTATTCTTACGGCCACCCTTTAACTTTAAAAAAATCATGGAGCAATGGATATGAATAATATCACTCTTAATATTATTTTCATAAGTCTTCTCAGTCCCGTGAATGTATTAAGAAATCGGTTAATCTGTACAACAAATGGATCTACCACTTCGGTTACTCTATACTGTAAGAAAATTTTTGGATTTGGTGTTAAAATTTTTATGTAAAAGTTACAGAAATACACCAAAATATTAGTAATTATACAAGACAGCCAAAATTTTTGTCTTTATTTTCAAAATTTTGGCTTAAAGATTATATTTATAAAAACCTTTTTTTTAGAAAATTTATTTCTCTATAAAAAATGTCTTTTATGATTTTATCGTATTTTCATTACTTTAGCCACAATAAGTACTTAAAACGTCTGAAAATTATAAAAATTATTTCTATAACAGAATTTCAATTTTAAATTTAAATTTTGGCGGGTAAAACTACTAGATCGAGTAAAATTAAGAAGGTTTTTTTTTGTATGAAATTTAATTTTCTATCAAAAAGGTCTCTTATAATTTTTTTATATTTTTAATATTTCAGCCATTATAAAAAAAAATATTTATAAGATCCGTTCATTGATAAAGAAGAATTCACTCATGTTAATCTCTAATTTCAAAGCTATAAATATTTGTTTTGTATATATACGTGAAGTTAATAAATAAATAAAAATAAAATAAAAATTGAAAGTGTTACTAAGATCGTTATTATTTGTTATTAAGATATATGAATGAAGAAAACTTTTGCTAAAGAAACACAAAATGAATTTTGAAGAGCCACCATTTTTCCGGCAAGGACGCCTTTATGAGTAATTTTTTTTTATTCATTTTAAATCCCTCATTGTGTTTTATAATTGATTAATTATTTATTTCTTTTTCAGGCTTACTGGATATGTCGTTGAATTTTTCGGATATCGTAATTATTTATTTCAAGATTATTTTTCTTTCGGGGTGCGTTCCGAGTCGGGTTTTCACCTGATCTTAGTACTCGATAATGACCATGAGTTTAATTGCAGGGTGGAATTAAACCAGGTAAGCTTCCTTAAAGAGTATTTTTGATAAATTAATTATTTTAAAAATAATTATTTTATCTATACTTTTTTCAGGTACTAAGGGTTAGAGCAGTCTGCATTTACGATTACGCATTCGAAGTAGGTGCTTTTTATTCACCCTTTATTTTTAAAAGCTATGCATTCGATTGCGCCGTCGTGACCCCGATATTTTTCGACTTGGAAAGGAGAACTTTGGAAAGACGAATAATTGAAGATGAAATGGATGTCGATTAATTTTTTTTTCTATTGATTATTAATTATTGAATCCGCTTCTAACTTTTCTGTCTCCGTTTCTTGTATCATTTTATTTATGTTAATGATATAAGATAATAAGCAATGTAAAATAAAAATTAACTTTTAAAAGTTAAATAAATACGAAAAAAATAACCTCCCTAGCGGATTCGTGGTGACGGTCAAACTACAGTCAAACGACGGTGAATTCACCGTAAATTCACTTTACCGATGAAAGAAAGTCTATTGATGGTCGAACAACCGTCGTTCGACGGTGAAAAATAAGTCAAGTTGTGAATTATTCTAACGGTGATTGCATGGTTCATAAAGTAAACATTGTCCAAAATTTTCTTCATTTTTTTTTTATTCGATAGCCATGACTTCCCGATCCTTTGATTGTCTTCAGACATAAGTACAACAGTGAATGACTGGTAAAAATTCGGTGAATAAAGAGTATTTCGTCGGTGAATCCACGGTAATCCGTAGGTGAATTTAAGGTCAAATGGCGGTAAAGAAGATAGTGACGGTAAAGTAGAAATTTTATAAACAGCTGAGTGAATATAAGTTTGATTTGTAATTATAAAAAAATTCCATAAAATAATATATAAGGCAAATAAAATACAAATAAATAGTTAAAAAAAAATAATTTGAAAAAAGATTCAGTCACTACAATTTTTTACATTATCCAAAAAAACACTTTTTATAAGATTTTGTAAAATTTCAAAATTTTTTTTTTCATGAAATTTTAAATTTAACATAAACTCATGAAATTAAAGAAAGATTTCTTTATAGTTAATAAAATTTAATGCATTCATTTTGGGTGACAAATTCGGAGAATGAGTTATTGTTTAGAGTTTGTGAAATAGAAATAATTATCAAAACAACATCAAGTATCCGTAAAATAGATCGTGATTCAAAGACATTTTTGATTCACGTTTGGTATAGCATTACAGGAAAATCTCCTGACGTTCGATCAGATGATCCGAGTTCGATTCCCGGTCTGGGCGATGTGATTTTATTTTTTTTTTTTTTTTTTTTTTTTTTCCCAATATTATCATATACGCGAACATTTTACGAGCTTAATACTGATTATTCTGGGTGAATTAACTTATTTTGTTACATCGGATTCCTATAATGAGACGGTGAATCGACCGTAATGAGCTAGTTTTATGCTAGTTCTATACGGGTGAATTAATGGTCAAATGTCGGTAAAATCACCGTGAGTTCACCCGTAGAAAAAGGTATTTCTCGGATCGTCAGTCGATAAGTCAACAGTCAAAATTATTCACAATGATACCTGATAAAGACCGTCAAATCACTTCATATAGACTAATGTTTGACTGCTGTTTAACCGTGAATTGGCCATATTATAACCGTGGCGTTGAAACCGCTAGGGTACATAAAAAAAAAATAACCTATATAATAAAAAATAAAATAAATAAAAAAGTATATAAGTAACTTAGATATGAAGTAAATAACCTAATCTAAATCCGAATTATTTAATTCGACCAGCGTATTTTAAATTTGGAGATGCAAGTAGATGAATATTTGAGACAAGTTTCAAAGCAAGATTTTAAAAGAATTCTTTAACCCTTCGAGTGCACACTTCCCCCTCCAACCATTGAAAATAATACAGGTCAAAATGACCCAGTGTACACTCGAAGGGGTAATATTCGCCCAGCGGAGCGGGCGGGAAACGGCTAGTATATATATATATTAGACTGGGCCAAAAAAAACGAGTATTTTTTTTCTTTAACGATACTGTGAAAATATCATTCATGATGATCAAAAAAAATTATTGTGAAAGTTTGAGTCCTTAATAATAATATTAAGGGGTGTATCGTTACGACTATAGATTTTTTAACCGTAATCACATTTTTTACTCAAAACTCGTCAATTATCAATCTGAAAAATTTTAGCGATACGTATTCTCATAGGAAATTAAATTTCTTAGAAAAAAGCTTTCTTAGTAAATTAATGTAAAATAAGCCGTTTCCTTGTAATCGTGCCTTAAACATTGATTTATTTTTTCAATTTTGCATTTCGATTTTGAATTTTTGTAACTCCCAGAAATATTAATTTTCTTACGGTTAAAAATACTTATTTTTAAAGGAAATTTAATACTCTACAAAAAAGGTTTCTTAACATTTTTAATTAAATTCACTCCTTTCAAAGTTATTCGACGTTGAAGTTAAATTCAAAAATAATTTATCGTTTTTTTCGCGTTACACATGATTTTTTCCATTTGATTGAAAAACTTATAACTCAAATATTGAGAATAACTTTTTTTTATTGGACTACTAAATTTTTTTTTATAAAATCATAATTTATCAATGTATTATTTTGCTTTTTAACGATTGGTTATCTACATAAATTCATTTTCACTGAATTTAAGTAACTCTAATAATAAAAAAAATTCGGTTTCTTAACTATAAGTTATTTATTTGTGTAGGGATATACTTTTTTCTATAAACTTGCACTTTTAAACTTCCGTTTTCAGTTCTCTTATTGTTTTGTCTTTTTTAATCTCAATACAGTCGCAGTTTAATGTACTCCCCCTCCACCGTTACATTTGTAAGTGTTCATTAGCGAATTCGACCGTCTTAAAATGACCTTGAATTTTTCACGTTACAGCGCTGCGAGGTATTTTGAGCTTTTCCCTAATCTGTTACCGAAGCTGAAAACATAGCCTATCTTTACTCCCACCACCTTATTTCTATCATTGCATTGTTCAACAAAGGAAATACTCTCTAGTATAATTACTTTGATTTTATTCTTAATTGTGCAAAGTAACTTAAACGTTGTCTACGCAAATTTGAGTTTTCATTGCGTATTTGTTTATTATTTTGTATATAATTTTCTTCTTTATCTCTTTATATTGTTCAATTGTAATTGATTGTTTGAATTTATTTATTTTATGTTATTGTTCCGTCGTAAAAATCACTTTAACCTTAATTACAGTGTTACAAAATAAGTATTCAGTTAATTCTGTGTTTTTAAATTGTTTCAGTACGTTACTTTGTTACGTTTAAGTTCGATTTGATAAAAATAGTGCCAATATGTCATTGGAGAAAACTTATTTAATTGGTGTTCCCATTGAGAAAATTAATAACCGTAAACTTCCGACTGTCAAAGAAATTTTATCGTTATTTTTTTATCAACATAAAGTTCTGAAATTAAAAATTTATGAAAGTGCTTCAAAAACTGCTAGTATCGTTCAAGACTGCTGGAATAATTTACAGATTCCAACTTCCGGTTTTTGCAACATTGTAAAGAAAATAATCAGTATTTTCAAAAAGTGGAAATATTTACTGTGCAATCGGAAAAAAAAATCACGTGCTCAAAAACAAAGAGAAAATAGCTTTGAAAAAAAACTCGAACAATTATTTGACATCGCTGGGAAGAATAGTTTAAAAGGTCTGGATAGAAAGAATAACATTGCTTTTCAACTTCCAATGTCTTCAAATCTTCAAGAAAATAATAATAATATCTCAGTTGAAAAACATGAAGAGATAATGGAAATAGATGCGATAGGTACGTATTCATTAACAATAATTCAATAAATAAGTCAAAATAACTAATTTCTACTGTGCTAATAATATGTTACTGTTCTAATAAATACTTACGTAAATTATTTTATTGAATGAATTTTTAAGTTTTACGAAAAGAAAAGAAATATTTCTTCGTTAAAGAATCAATTTTCTCAACTGATGAAAATATTTAAGAAAACTAAAATATTTTGATTTAAGTCGAATTTTTTTAGGCCAATAAAATTATTTCACGCTCGAAAAAACTCAGATTTTCTTAAAATTTATTTGGCTGATGTAACCTTTCTTTCCGTACAATGAACTTTATTTATGATACGATTGTAAATTTTTATAACTTATTTTTTGCATATTTCTTACACAAAAATAATATTTTAGTAGTTAATCGTCTTGCGAACATGTGTAATTGTAATCATACTTTTCTCACAAAAATTAAGGGAGCAAGAAACAAATTCAAAGACTTGGGGGATTTTCAACAGGCTGTAACTTGTAAAAACATTGTCGTACAGCAAATAAGAAAAAGTAAATTGCAGCTCTTAGTATCTAATTTTTTGATCTGGTTCCAAAAATTTTTGTAAAAATTTTTTTTCGAGTAATCTTAAAAAAAAACTACCGAGAAAAAAATTTTCGAAAATTTTTTGGTTTTTTTTAGCCTACGAACTTTTCTGATTATTTAGCCCGCGATATTTTTGATTAGGCGCTTGATTTTTCAAAAAACTACGAAAAGCCCTTTTTTGTTGCTTTTTTAAATTCATGTAATGATTGAGAAAAAAATTTTTTTAAAAAAATCAATAGCTAATTCTTGTAGAGAATTTATTTAAGTTTTCAAAACCCACCTTGAATTTGCTGTACGATCAATGGTTGCTGAGATATTGATAATCAAAGACAAAACGATCTCTTTCCATTCAAACACCGATATCTCAGTGAGAAATTCTCATATCGAGGTTTTTAAACGAACGAATTAAAGCTAAATGAACAAGTTATCTGGTCCGTATAGAGATTAAGTCAAAAAATTTTTTTCGAAGTCCGTAGGCTAAAAAAAAACAAAAAAAATTTTGAAAATTTTTTTCTCGGTAGTTTTCTTATAATTACTCGAAAAAAAATTTTTGGAACTCAAATCCAAAAATTAGATACTAAGAGCTGCAATTTTTTTTTTTTATTTTCTGTCCGACAATTTTTTTACAATTTATAGCCTGTTGAAAATCCCTCAAATATTTGGATTTTTTTCTTGCTCCTTTAATTTTTGTGAGAAGTGTATTTTTTATTTAACAATGTCAAAATAATTCATATTTTTCAGTCGACAGCTCTCGTGATTATAACAATAATGATGACTGTGATGCTACAACATCTAGTCAGGAGTTGCAATCAAAGTCAGATTCATTTATGAGCCAAAATTCAAATGTGTCTGACTTTGAAATAGATTTTTTAACAGAAAAACAGACACTAAAAATGAATATTATGACACCAGAATTAGCTGCTGCACTTGATCGTGGTAATGTAAGTAGCCGAAGTGCCACATATATTTTGGCAGCTACTTTAAAAAGTGTGGGATTCGATACTCGGAATGTGAATTTGAGTTATAAAACTATTCAACGACACCGTATAATCCATCGGAAAGAAATTGCTGAAGGCTTAAAAGAAGACTTAAAATTCAATGACAACTATGTGGTCCATTGGGATGGTAAACTGCTAAGTGATATTGTTGGGACAGAGACAGTAGATAGACTTCCAGTTCTTTTAACATCGTCTGGCAGTGAACAGCTATTGGGTATTCCAAAAATTAATGCAGGATCTGGGATTGAGCAAGCTTTAGCTGTACACTCAACTATGGAGCAGTGGGGTGTCAGTAATTATATTAAAGCGATATGTTTTGATACTGCAGCAACCAATACGGGTAAATTTTAATTATTAGTCTTATTTACTTCAAAAAAACTCAGATTTGACAAAATAGAGAAAAATTATACTTAAGATCAATTTTTTTAAAAACTTCTAAAAATCGACAAGTTTTTTTTTTTTTTGCCAAAAATAAAGTTTTCTATGGTCAGATGATAATATTTAAAAATACACTTTATAAGAAAAATATAACTCCACTGATTGTTATATTTTTAGAATTTATAGGAGTAATATAATTCAAAATAAAAAATCCCTTGATTTGCCATTTGTGTTTCTAATTAAATCTTAATCTTTCTAATCTATAGGAATTCATCATGGCGCTGGCGTCGAGCTTGAGAAAATTCTGAAACGAAAGCTTATATGGTTACCATGTCGTCATCATATAATTGAACTAGTCATAAAAGGCGTTTTTGAAGCTTACTGGCCAGTACAATCAGGTCCGAGCGTTCCATTTTTTAATCGATTTAAAATCGGTTGGAATAAAATCAACACGTCCAAATATAACGCCGGCATCAACGATGAGATAGTGGCTAATAAACTATTAGACAAAAAAGATGAACTATTAAGTTTTATCGACAATTATTCGCAGGTATGATTTGAGTATGTTATTTGATTTGTAAAAGTAAACAGAAAAAACTTTTTGGTCAAAGAAAATTTTCATTTTAGACAAGATTATGTTTTTTCAATAATTTTCTTGATTTAAGTTGACCATGTTTTGGGTACACAACTTAAAATCTCCAGTTGTCATGTAAAGATATTACCTTTGAAAAATAACAGAAAATTATTATAATTTTTTTGCAGAAATTTCTTCCAAGAAATGACTATCGAGAATTTTTGGAGTTGTCATCTATTTTCTTGGGAGCTACGCCAAAAGATAATTATACTTTTAAATGTCCGGGAGCAATGAGTCATGCTCGTTGGATGTCGAAGGCGATTTATTGTTTAAAAATATTTATTTTTCGAACAGAGTTTAAGATGATGGTTCGCGAATTAAATAATCTTCGTCATGTTTGTATTTTCATTGTTACAATTTATATAAAAGCTTGGTTTACTTCACCCTCGGCAATATTGGCTCCAAATAATGATCTGACTTTGATGCAGCAATTGACATTATATAAAAAAATAAACTCGACCGTATCGCAAGCTGCTCTCAAGAAAATGGTGAGACATTTATGGTATTTGAGTGATCAATTAGCCATAATGTCTCTATTTGATGATTCGATTGACCTGACTGTGAAGAAAAAAATGATTGAAAACCTAATAAATAAAAAATCTTCAAATACTAAAACCAGAAAATATGAAGTAGCAAGCGATTCAGATGAATTACTAGAAAAAGATATCAGTGACTTCATTTCTGTAGAATCGCTCACCATATTCAAAGAATTTGATTTGCCGTATGATTTTATCGATGAAGATATAAGCAATTGGTCCAAAAACGATAGTTTTCAAGTGTGTAAAGAATTTTTCGAAAAATTAGCTGTCGTCAATGATGTTGCAGAGCGTGGTGTATCATTAATTGAAGATTACAACAGGTGTCTCACTAAAAACGAAGAACAACTTCAATATTTGTTGTTAGCCGTTAGTGAACATCGGAAAAAATACCCAAATTGTAATAAAAGTAATTTGATTGAATGATTATTTTTTCAATTGATCATTCTTTATAATTTAATAATAATTAAAGCATCATAAGCATTTTTTTTTAAATATAAATTATAAGTGAAAATAAAATGATTTTTTATCTCCTTTATCACTTCTATTTGTTTTGACTTATTATTCAATTTTTTTTTCTGTAAATGAAAGTATGTCAGTAGTCAAATAAATAACTTATAGTTAAGAAACCGAATTTTTTTTATTATTAGAGTTACTTAAATTCAGTGAAAATGAATTTATGTAGATAACCAATCGTTAAAAAGCAAAATAATACATTGATAAATTATGATTTTATAAAAAAAAATTTAGTAGTCCAATAAAAAAAAGTTATTCTCAATATTTGAGTTATAAGTTTTTCAATCAAATGGAAAAAATCATGTGTAACGCGAAAAAAACGATAAATTATTTTTGAATTTAACTTCAACGTCGAATAACTTTGAAAGGAGTGAATTTAATTAAAAATGTTAAGAAACCTTTTTTGTAGAGTATTAAATTTCCTTTAAAAATAAGTATTTTTAACCGTAAGAAAATTAATATTTCTGGGAGTTACAAAAATTCAAAATCGAAATGCAAAATTGAAAAAATAAATCAATGTTTAAGGCACGATTACAAGGAAACGGCTTATTTTACATTAATTTACTAAGAAAGCTTTTTTCTAAGAAATTTAATTTCCTATGAGAATACGTATCGCTAAAATTTTTCAGATTGATAATTGACGAGTTTTGAGTAAAAAATGCGATTACGGTTAAAAAATCTATAGTCGTAACGATACACCCCTTAATATTATTATTAAGGACTCAAACTTTCACAATAATTTTTTTTGATCATCATGAATGATATTTTCACAGTATCGTTAAAGAAAAAAAATACTCGTTTTTTTTGGCCCAGTCTAATATATATACATACTAGGGCTTTTAAAAAAAAATTTTTTTCTCGGAACCAGGCTTAAAAGTTTTGTTTAGATGCCAAAATAGGCCTCTGAAAATATAAGCTCTTAATATTAATAATAAGGTTGTCCACCTCGCACTTTTCGCTTCTCATAAGAATAACATAGGAAAAGTTTTTTTTTTTTGTTCTGATTTTTATAACTAATGAACCATAATTTGCTCTGCAATTTCCATCGAATGTTTTTGTAGAAAATTGAAAGCTCTACAAAAAAATTTTGATATCATGTTTTGATTAATAAACTCATTCAAAAGTTATTAAAGGTCAAAGTTAAATTCGTTATCAATTTAGCCGTTGTTCTAAATGATTTGGCAAAAATATTGTTTTTAGAAAAAATGTTCCCCAAATATTTTATAAAATACTAATTAGACTTCTGAGGATTATTAACCAAATATTTTTCGCTATATGATAAAGATAGACGAAGTATTTAAAACAATTTATCAATAACAGTTAGCTCAATAGATATTGGTAATCAGTTACTCTAAAATTGTCATTTCAAAATTGTTAATCAGATTCCGCTGGGTGTAAATGTCATCATTTTATTAAATTAGTATGTTTTTGAAGGATTCTCGGAAATTTTTGGACCGGTGTTGAAAAATAAAACTAAAAAAAAATTTTTTTTTCATTTGTTCAAAAATTCATAATTTTTTTTTGTTGGGTATAGTAATTTGAAAAAATCTTGAGAGATGTTTTTGATAGGGTAAAAAAGGAGAAAAGACTCAGCCAAATCAAAAGGGGTCAGGGTCAAAAGTGGTCGATTTGGCGTGGAATGCCCCACATACATTAAGCCACACCATCCATAATCTGCGGAGTTTCAAATTTTTTAACTTCCCGCTAAGAAAATCGAAGATTTTCAAAAATCGGGAAGTTATTGGTTTTACCCGGTTTTGAAAAAACCGACTTTTCATCAGATCTCGACGTTTTGAGGTCCTAGGAAGCTTCCCTGACTACTGCCGCAACGTTGTCACAATGTCTGTCGTGTGTGTGTGTGTGTGTGTGTGTGTGTGTGTGTGTGTGTGTGTGTGTGTGTGTGTGTGTGTGTGTGTGTGTGTGTGTGTGTGTGTGTGTGTGTGTGTGTGTGTGTGTGTGGGTGGGTGGGTGTGTGTGGGTGTAAGTATGTGACCCGCTTATAACTAAAGAGTTCCCTCAAACTTAGATTTCCTGAGAATTTGAACCGATTCGGACCGATAGATTTTAAGAAATCTTGAAAAATCTCAAAAAAAAATAAGAAAAAAATCATTTTTGAAAGTGGTTTTTTTGGACTATCTTTTAAACGGATCTATCGATCAACTTCAGAAACTAATCCGCCCTTAAGCTTGAAAAACCACGCCGATCGTCGCCAATCCGGTCTAAATCGGTTCATTCGCTCGAGAGATATCGTGAACGAAAGAAAATCAAAAAAATTGTTTTTTTGACATAACTTCGTCATTTCTTTTCGGATCGTTTTTGATGATTTAGAATAATTTTAGAGCTTAAAAAATCGCGTCGATCGCCGCCAAAAATGGGGAAATCGGTTGATTGGTTCGAGAGATATCCTCGATAAAATATTTGGTAACAAGGGTTTTTTTAACATAACTCCGACATTTTTTGGAATAACTCCTAAACGGCTGCACTGATCGATTTCAAAAACTAATCTGCTATTAGCATGAAAAAATTACGTCGATTGATGTTAAGCCGGTCAAAATTGGTCAATTCGTTTAAGAAATATCATGAACAAAAAAAAACCAAAAATGTGTTTTTTTTGGAATTACTCTAAATTTCCTAGTTTTATCAATTCAAACTTGAAGATTCATCATGAAACTAAAAAAATGGCGTCAAATTCTGCCAACCGCGTGAAAATCGATTGATTTATTGAAAAGTTAGTGCGGTTTGAAAATTTAAAGAATACTGTTCTATGATACTTCTATCAGACTTTTAAGCTCGAAGAGCTCAAAATAACACACAAATTGTATTTTTGAGCTCAAAGAGCTCAAAAACATCATTAGTGCAGTTTTATGCACCTAGGCATGGAATTAGCGGGAAGTTGCACGGATGGCCTTCAGGGTCTACCGTATTCCTAATTTTTTGAAATGTAAAGCAAAATTTAAAAAAAAATTTCCTCGAATTATTTTATCACAAACCGACTGTTTATCACTGTTTTACTTTTAAATTATCTGAAGTTGCTCGAATGAGAAAATTGTTATGTGAATTTTTAATTATTAAATTAAGTTTCATAAATTTTAGTGATAAATGAATTTTTCCTGTGTCACATGGATATTTCTATCATGTTAACAAAGAAAAAGTTCCCATGTTACCATTGGAAAAATTTCTATGTTGACATTGGAAAATTTCCTATGCAAGAATAGGAAAAATCCCTATGGATTTTTCGCCGTGTAGATTCGTTTTGATTACTAATGTTGTTCAATTGAGCTCAGCAGAAAATACTGAAGATGCTATGTACTCAGAGTCTGTTGGTAAGTTCTAGATCAAATGCTATTTTAATTATTCATGTATTACTGTTGCAATATACTTTCAATAATTATTTTTAGATATTAACGAACTTGACGCTAATGTGGCTCTAGTGACTCAAAAATCTGCATTATTTCAATCTAACCTATCAGCAACAACATGAAGTCATATATCTACTGATGTATCTGATTTTGAAAGTCAACTTAGCCAACCGAAACGAACTCCAAAATTTATTGAAATGACACCTGAACTCTGTGCTACACTTGATCGATCACAAGTGACTCACAAGAATGCCATTTTTATTTCAGCTGCTGCGTACAAAAGTGTAGAAATCAATCTGTCAACTCTTAATCTGAGTTAGAGTACAATTTACCGAACGCGAATTAAATTTAGGTCAGATATTGCTAAGGATCTGAAATCTGAATTTCACAAAGACGACTGTTATGTAGTGCATTGGGACGGGAAAATTCTCAGTGATATCGCAAGTACGAAAACTGTGGACCCTATTACAGTTCTTTTATCAGTTTCTGGGGTTGATCAACTTCTCGGAGTTCCAAAAGCAGACAACGGAAGTGCTCTTAAACAAGCTTCTGCTGTTATTGACACTTTGAATCAGTGGGAAGTGGGAAGATGCTCCATATGTGAAATCAATGTGTTTTGATACGCCACCTGTAAATACTGGTATGATTCATTGAATTTTTATAAAGTTTTTATGATTGATTTTATCTTTGCATCTTTTTGTAATTTAGGTTGTAACGGAGTGATCGTTACCCGTTAAAAACCCGTTTATCCGCACTCGTTTAATTATCGACGGATCACAGAGCGCTATGATCTTAAGCCCTCGTAGGCATAGTTTGAGACTCGTAAGTGAGTCTCGAAGGTGGAGATGTCAGCGTAGTGAGAGTGGGGAGAGCAGAGGAAGAAAGAAAACGCACCAACAAATTTTGGAAGAGCTAATGTGACTGAACAGTCGAACCAAATACCTCGTGAAAAGTTCTCTAATCAGGTAATTATTTTTTATTCGCTCTAACAAAGTGGAACGAAGCGGTAAAACTTTACAAATTTAATGCTTGCTAGGCCAACATGTCAGTTTGCTTAAGTTTGGTTTATATTGTAATAAATTCTAATGCCAACTTGCAGTTACACGAAAATAATATCTGAGGAAAACGTAACGCGAGATGGTGACCTGAGACTTTGCCGCCAAATCACACACCCCAACGAGGAAAGATTTTGTACGCAGAATTAAGACAAGGAGTTGCAGCTAGTCGAAGGATTGCTCATAAAATTAAGAAAAACTCCAGGTACAATTATCATGTCTAAATAATTTCTCGGTGATGCGGCATCAGCCAGGCCGTTATGTCGGCTGAAGGTCATCGCCATTTCGCGTTCAGTCACAATCATTAGTTTTAACAAAATTTAAGAATTAATTTGACCGAACATTCAAGAATTAATTTAACAAAATTTAAGTACCAAAATTTTCCGAAAAATTAAGAATTGATTTATCAAAATGATTAACAACGAATTAACAAAATGTTTAAAAACAAATTTCGTAAAATATTGAGAAAAGTCAGAATAAAATTAAGAATAAATTTAAAAACAAGTACGAATTAAATTACTAAATATTTAATTAACGATACCAGAAATTATTTCGGATTATTAATTGAACACGTAGGCAAAGTCTGGATTAATTTTACTAGGAATTATTTCAATTTGATAATTCATGATTTCGGTGTCACGTGAAAAATTGTTCTCTGATAATTGAATTTACGTCAAATCAATTTAATTTTGTGTAAATTAATATCATTAAAATATTTTAGTAAAATTATCAAAAGTAAAATTTAATTAAAATTAAGAAGTAGTTTAATAAATAATTTGGAATAAATTTTAATTGTGTGAAATTGGAATCAGAAAATAATTGTTAAAATGGTCGTTAAAATTAGTTAGAAAATAATAGAAAATAAAACACTTGTAAATTTTGCTTAGAAGAAAATCGACAAAGGTTTGGGAGAGGGTCAGCCATTTTGTCTCGCGCTAAAACGCTGAATAGAGGACACGCAAGGACTAGACTAAAATCTCAGTGCGTTGTAAAGTAAAATATAATTCTAAAAAATAAAATAAAATAAATTCCAAGTTTCAAGCAACACAAAGAAAGTGAAATCGAGTAATTAAGTCGAAATAAAATAAACTCAGTTATTCAGGGACAAAAAAAATAATTTTGTCGAAATAAATCAAATAAAATCAATTGAGACATTCTTAATCAATAAAATTAAGTTCTTAATTAAATGGATTAATTCGTAAACTCTGACAAAATAATTTGAACAAATTAAATAAAATAAATTTATAAATTTCGGCAAAAGTAAAATAGGACAAAGACAATTCATAAAATGAAACTAAATCAATTTAAGTAAAATTATATTATAAAATTCTGGCAACAATAAAAATTAACTAAAGTAAATTTAATTGAAAATAAATTCGTAAAATACTCGGACGTAACGAACACATTGTCGGCAAATTATTAACACCTTTGTCGGCAGATTTTAATCTATTGGATTATAAAATTATATTATGTGTGCGTGTGAAAAATAATGATTGTTTTGCCTAAGGATTAATGGATACTCCTTTGTTTCCTGAGCACACTTAGAAACCGCGGTATGGTGGCTCCATATGTGGGTATCGTCGGGAATAGGAACTATGATAGGAAACCGTGTATAGACGCCCAGGGGAGGCAACACGGGAATAGGTTAGAAACCGCGATATAGACGCTCCATATAAGAGTATCGTCGGGAATAGTAACTATGATAGGAAACCGTTAAATAAGCGGGAATAGGGCTTAGAATTAAGTGTCAATTAATTGTAAGGGGTTTATTGTTGTAATTGGGTAGGTTAAATAAAGTATGTTTTGAAAATGAATTTCTTTGATAACTTTTGTTTCCTTCCTAGCAATCTATCACGACCCTGTAGAATTACTCCATGCTCTGATCCAGTTTGTGGATACTGTGACTAAAAATCCAGTGGCGTCCTAAATAAATAAAGGGGTGACCAAGGAGAACGAGTAAAAAAAAATTAAATCAGTTTTATTCCGTTTCAAGGTATTTACAAAGGAACTTGTATTTTAATCGAGAAAGAATTTAGCAGAAAATTAGTATGGCTTCCATGTCGCCATCTCATAACGGAGATTATTAACAGAGGAGTTTTTGAAATTCTTTGGAAGACGACATCGGGTCTTAATGTTCCAATATTTGTTAGATTTAAAAATTACTGGGACAAAGTTGATCAATCCAATTATAAAAGTGAAATTGAGAATGAAACTGTAGCAAATACATACATACATACATACATACATACATAGATACATATATACATACGAGAGTGAAACTCTACAACGCAAAAAGGAATGGTGACAACTCCAAGAAAGCAAAGACGAGAATAAAAAAGGAAACGCAACAGGAGTGGCAAGACCGATGGACGTCAGGGGAAACGGGCAGATGGACGGCGCGCCTGATCCCGGACATAAACGTCTGGCTCTCTCGACAACACGGGGACACGGATTTTTTTCTGACCCAGCTCTTGACAGGCCATGGCCAATTCAATGACTACCTCTACAGGATGAAACTACAGGACAAGCCGATATGCAAATATTGCCCGGACAAAATTGACAACGCCGAACACACATTCTTCGAGTGTGCTCGGTGGAAGGACTACAGAAGCAGCACCGAAGAGATCATAGGCGCCAGGCTCTCCTCTTCCAGCTTGGCGACCTATATGATCGAACAAGAGAAAAACTGGTCAGCTGTTGCAGTTTACGCACAGCACCTTCTGAAAGAAAAAATCGCAGAAAGAGACCAGTAGCCAGGAGTAGGCGTCGTGAGACGCAGCACGGACTGGATTGAAGTAATGCTAACGCGGTTCCAATCCAGTCCTCCCCGTACCATCAACGGGGAGAGGGGAGAGGAATGTTTTTTTTAGTGGGTAAAAATCCCACACTACCGTCATCGTTATCTGCCGCAAGATGAGCGGCAGAGTACTAATGATGGCGGTGTCTTTGAAAGATCTTTTTTGTGCCTCTTAAAAAAAAAAAAACATACATACATACATCTATACATACATACATACATACATACATACATACATACATACATACATACATACATACATACATACATACATACAGACACGGTGACATTACTACAGGAATAGTCAGGAAAGCTTTCTAGGACCTCGAAACGTCGAGATCTGATAAAAACTCAATTTCCGAAAAACGGGATAAAACCAATAACTTTTTGATTTTTGAAAATTTTCAATTTTTTTAGCAGGACGTTATAAAGAATTACATTTAATTTTCTTTGTTGATTAGAAATTGATAACTTTGTTTGATCTTCATTAAAAAAAATAGAAATGTTTTTCATACTTGGATTTTTTTCAGCTGTTGACGTAATTCTTCGACTTCAGTTCGGATTTTTCGTTCTGCTGCCATTAATTGAACTTTATCGCGTTGTTCTTTTCCTACACCTTTGTACATATCAAGTAAAAGCTTCATTTCTTTCATTTCATTGACCGTTTTTCTATAAATCATTATATGAGTATAAGATATAATCATAAGTATTACATTTATTATACATTTGAAATTTTACTTACTTTAATTGTGCTTTCAAATCTTTAACAATTTCTGACTCAACACTTTTTGAATCTTTAATTCGATGTAATGTATTTTCTTTATGATCAACTTTTACAATTGCATCTTTCCTAACATCTTTTTCACGTTTTATATCTTTATCCTTTTTTATAGAAGACAGAAATAATGAATGAGAATCAGTAGTATTTTTACTTTCACCTTCACTTTTTTCAGTAAAATCCATCTCTTCATCGATGGCCAATTCTCGCTTTACGACAGTAAGTCCTTCATCTTTTATCTTCAATAATTATTTTGAATCAAATCACTTTTTTTCTAATATTATAGACTAAAATTAGCTTATTAAATTTACCTGAATTGTTCCCGACAGATATGTTGATGAGTCTTCTTCTTTTCCGCTACCATCTGAACTATTACCTTCTTTACTTTCCTGAGAAACTTGTTGTCCTAGTTTCGCTGTCAGATCCTCAATTTCTTTTTTCAACTAAAATAAAATTGAAAATTACTTTTACAATATTCTCTAATACTACATGGCTTAATTAAATCTGACATGATATTAAGTTATCGCAAGATAATCTTATTAAATTTTCGAAGAGCCGCAGATAAATATTATATCAATACTGCCATTCTAATACATCGTCTCCCAAAAAATTTGACAATTTGACATTATTTTTTTTAAATAGAATCATCACACTATTCATAAAACTCATAACTTACGAACGAATCAATCGACTTTGACCGGTTTGACGGCAATCGATATAGTTTTTGATGTTAAGAGTTCATTAGTTTTTGGAATCGATTGGTAAAGCCAGTTGAAAGTTATTCCAAAAAAAACCACTTTTAAAAAAATTTTTTTTCGTTGTTTTTTTTTTTTGAGATTTCTCAAAATCTACCGATCCGAATCTTCCCAAATTGAATTCAAAATCCACGTTTGGTCAAGCCCTTTCGAATGGCACCAACCGAGATGAAATTGGTCAAGCCATTCAAAAGTTATAAGAGGTTTACATGCATCCATATAGATATACAGACACCATCGCGATAATAGTCAGGAAAGTTTCCTAGGACTTCAAAACGTCGAGATCTGATGAAGACTCGATTTTTGATAGACGGGGTAAAACCAATAACTTCCTGATCTTCGAAAATTTTCAATTTTCTTAGTGGGAGATTAAAAAAAAAACAGTCAGAAACAGTTACCTTAGGAACTTCAGTTGATACTTCTTTGTATTTACGTTTATAACGATGTACTTCACCCTTTAGCTGTTGATTATGATTTTGCAAAGATGTTATAAGGTGTCTCATTTCACGATTTATTGGACCAGTTTGTTCATTTGCAGCCAAATTTTGTTCAAATTCAATGCGTAACATTTCATACTCCTTGCGTAATTGGGCTAATACATCTTCTAGTTGAATACATTCACCACGCAATTTTTTTTGAGCCATTAGCTCTTCACTCTAGAAAAATTTTTTATACCATTTCAAGTTATAAATACATAGCATACATTGTTACAAACAGCGCAAATCAACCCAGGTGGCAAAGATTTTAAGTCTAAAATTTCTTGAAAATTTTGTTCTTTTATCATCCTGAAAATGAGTATTAATTAACAACTAATTAATCTTCAACTCTTTGACAGTCGACCTTGAATCCCTACTCCTAATTTCAATCGTCCGTCTTCTTCTTCAAGTGAGAGAGCTATAGTCTGTTTTTGTAGAGAAGGGGTTCGAAAAATAGTAGAAGGGGGCGCACGGACACATTATACAGAATCCGCTACTCACACAGCTGTATAACGCATTATAATTGGTTTTAGCCCCTAGGGGCTCACACCAATACTGTTAATATCGGGTTTTAATCAGTTTAACCAATTATTCGTCTTACTTCATACTGATAGAAAAAATTATGTAAAGAAGTTAACCCCACAGGTCATCCCTGAAATTTCTCGCTATTTTCAAACTTTTTAAGTTCGAATGTGTACAAAGCTGAAAGTAATTAAGTTTGTTTGGCTAAAAAAAAAAAAAAATAAATATTACTTTTTTAGCTCAAGAATTTGATGAGTGTAAACAAATTTTTAAATTTTTGTAAAGAAATTCATTTTCTGAAAATTTTTAACTACTATATCTTCCGAATAAATAAGTCTATTTTGATGCGAGTCACAAAATTCGATGCAATTTTTTAATAACATTAAAATTGTTAAGCCAAAAATTGAATTTGACAAGAAATTTGTGAGTTAGAAAAAATACGTCTTAGAAATTTTAGACGGTTATATATATTTTGAATAAATTGACCGACTTTAGCGAACTTGACAGAAATTGACGTTGTTCTATGAGATTAGGAATTGATTAAAATTTTAAAGTGATCAGCATCGTTAAAAATTATTCTAAAAAAAAAATACTTCTGACAACCATATACATCTCTTAAACAAATCGACTGATTTTGATGTCTTTTTGGTATTCGCATTTTAGAGTTAAAATCTGATTATATTATAGAAATGATGAGTAAAGTAGTTCAAAAAAATTATTCAAAAAATTTTATACTGAAGATTTTTAAAATCAACGGAGTCGAATCGTTTCATATGTTTACTACTCATGACAAATAATTTTTTCCGAAATATATTCATTTACTGCCTGGCTAATTTTACGCCATATACATGGTATAAGCCACGAAAAATAATATGAAGAATTTGGTTTATCTTACCTCCATCATTTCTATGTGACGTAAATGTGAATTTTTGCTAGATTGCAACTGTTGACGTGTATCATCAAGTTGGGTTTTCAACTGCATGGATTCATTATAAAGCACTGAGAATTGTGATTGTAAACACTTGTACTCGGTTGTTTCTACAATCACAGACTCTGGAAGTTGACGTATCTAAAAACAATACATACATGTATGTATGCATGGGCATGCATTAATCTTTATCGAACTCAACGCTTTATAGCAATAGTAAAAGAAAGTGAGAGTTTATCAGAATGTGAACCCTTAATAGTAGTAATCAGTGTTTCCTTAACGCAATTTTTTATTTTGAGTACGATCAACCCGAGAAAGATTTTCATTTTTTTACTGGTTTTTGTATGGTAGTGACCAGCCAAAGGCCTATGTACAATATTCATATTCTACAGATTAAAAGGTAAGAAAATAAATGATATTTTATCAAGAGGTGCCACTAGTGGGAAATTTTCAAAAGAACGATTTCTTTTTGCATTTTCCGATAGTTTATACTTCTGAACGTAACATACTAAAATTCTAAGTATGTAGACTTTTCTGTGAAAACTCACTCATAAATAAAGCAGTACATCATCATTATCATGTATCATATTCTTTAAAAGTTATTTTTTACGTTACGACTAAATCTCTTTCAATTCTTTATCAAAATATAAAATTCAAAAACCATGTTGAAGTTTGATTTCCTCTATTGCCGAAAAATATGTAAAAAGCTAAAAAAAAAAATCTGGAAATCGGTTGACGACGCAGGCCAACCCTAGAACTTCCCGTTAAGTTTGAATTTGAAGCGCCTTAAAATGTGTTTTTCGACTAATATTTGAGCTTTTCAAGCTCACAGTACCATTTTTCACATTTCAAGCTCTTCAAACTCAAAACGTATTTATTGAACAGCTGTTTCTTTTGAATGCATCGTTCAATTTTCTTTTTTAAAAAAGCATTCACCGCAGTTTTTGAAGCAAAAAAAACCGCACAGGTTCATATTGATTGGTTGAGAATTCTTGAAAATATCTTTAAAAAATACCGAAAAACCAAACTTGCCGAATTTTTAAAATACTAAAACTTTTGAATGCATCGTTCGATTTTCATTTTCGGACATGAACTCGACGCAGTTTTCTAAACACAAAAAAAAATGCCCTGGTTAAAAAAGAAAATTAAAAAGAATTAAAAATTGAATGCATCCTTTTTAATTCTCCTTGTAGAATTAAATAGGATTAAAAAGAATTCAGGATTATGAGTCTTATTAGCCTTCGTCGGACAAAAAAATAGTATACACTCCTCGGGAATAAGAAAGCCTCAGATCACATGTTTGTTGACCTCGACTTCGCCTCGAATATTATAAAGTATTCACATTCAGAATTTTCCAGTACGCAAAATTAATTGCATAATCGCAGAATTAGTAACAATTTAAAATCATTCAGCATTACAAGCTTTTTATTCTTTTCAATCCTCCTTGAAGAATTAAAGAGTATTAAAAAGAATTCAAAGTGAAGACTTTCAGACTTCTCTAAAGAGAATTAAATAGCATTAAGAAGAATTTGTACGTGGAAATTGTCAATACTTCTTAATTCTCCATAGACAATCAAAAAGAATTTAGTATTATAAGTTTTCTATTCTGTTCAATCTTCCATACAGAATTCAATAGTATTAAGAAGAATTCATAATTAGAAAATGTTAATACTTTTTAATTCTCTGCAGAGAATTAAATAGAATCAAGGAGAGATCAAATTATTTTGATTTTTACATTTTTTTTTATTTTTAGAAGGAAGTGGAGGCAGGATAAGGTTTCATATCAAATTCACATCCATTCCTCTTAAGTTTAACGCTTGCCTTAAAATTAAGTTTAGAAAAACGCCTATCGCTTTAACCTAAATTCGAACCGTAAACTTAACTCACGCAAGACTATAATCTGACCGCAACACTATACGAACGTTGGAGAAATTCATTCGACGTTGAGCGTTTGAGCAGTGAGCATCGTGCATAAGTGTAGTGACTGAAAAATTATAATAACTCGCAGAATTTACTTTATATCCTATTATGTCTTTTACGATATGATTTGAATAATAATTCTAACGGTAATGAGTGTTTAGTTGTCATTTATTTATACGGATATTAAAAATTCAACTATTTAAAAGCTATTTTGATCAAAGACACGTGGCGCAGGGGCCTCGCCTCCCTGTCCCACGGGAATTTACGACAAAAATGCACAAAAGACGATATAAAAGTAAGTCTACTGAAGACTTATCACTGGATAATTTGAGAAAAAAAGCCAAGGAACTCGACCAGATAACGACAACCAGTAGGTTTGAAAAATTTTGACAAAAAAATAAAACGCAACTTTTACCTAACCTTAACCGACCAAGATCAAGAACGTCATCACAAACTTCTTTAATTGATATTGATAAAGCAGTCGAAAATGAAAACACAGCGACATCTGGCGTTAAAAAACCGAAGCGCACGGCAAAACAGACTATACGCATTGATAATGTAGGTGCTTCAACATCAAATACATTCGATACCTTGGGAGAACACTCAAACGAATAAATTGGGGTGAGGCTTATTTCCCCGAAGACCAAAATCCCGAAAATCTGCTTACCGTTATAGCAGATGACAACAAAGTTGCGAGAAAGAACGAGAGATGGCGCTAAACGTATGATTAGGAAAAAATAAAGCATTTTAATAGTGAAACGTGAAAAATAGATAAGGAGGGAAATACAAATTGGATACTTCGTATTTTTGTTGAATAACACGCGCCCGTGTGAATTTACACGGGTGATCTTGTAATTTTGTATCCATAAAATTATAAATGAAATTAGCCAGCGAGGTAAATTAATGTATAAGAGGATAACTAGGCGACTTTTGGTCAAATAAATACAAAATTTCTGTCAAATTTTGAAATTTCTCCGAATAACACGCACCCGTGTGAATTTACACGGGTGAACTTGTTATTTTTTTCCTTAAAATTATAAATGCAATTAGCCAGCAAGGTAAGGTATGGTTAATGAGAACAATTAGGCGACTTTTGGTCAAAGATACAAAATTTCTGTCAAATTTTGAAATTTCTCCGAATAACACGCACCCGTGTGAATTTACACGGGTGAACTTGTTATTTTTTTCCTTAAAATTATAAATGCAATTAGCCAGCAAGGTAAGGTATGGTTAATGAGAACAATTAGGCGACTTTTGGTCAAAGATACAAAATTTCTGTCAAATTTAGCAATTTATCTAAAAAACGGGCACCCGTGTGAATTTACACGGGTGAACTTGTAATTTTGTATCCATAAAATTATAAAATAAATTAGCCAGCAAGGTAAGGTATGGTTAATATGGATAATTAGGTGACTTTTGGTCAAAGAACTTGATATATTTCTTTAGAAAATTATCAATAAAATCAGCTGACACCGTAAATGGATATAATTGATATTACTAGGTATCTTTAACTATATTATACCCAAATATTAAATCTAATTTGAAAGTTCCGTAAAAAATAACATCCGTCTTCATGTACATGGACAAGCCCTAAAACCAGTCGCGAATTATTATTCTTACATATTGGGTTTCATGCAACATTAACTTTATCTCGTAAGGTTCCTTATATATGTAGTGACAGGTATATAAAATTCTGAGCAGTAGGCCTTAAAACACTTTATATTATTCCTTATTTCTTTTAATGCACACCTTCAGTCATTTTTTTTTTGGTAGGAAATAGAGTTTTCTAATGAATTTCTATTTTTATCATTTATTCCCTCTATTCACCAATATTTTCAAATTTTCTGCTGACAGTGATATTTTTGTTTTCTTGAATATTTTTTTTTTTTTTCTTGCGTTGCTTCTTGCTCGCGTTCCACTTCATCTGTAATAAGTCAATTCATTTAAACAAGTTGCTTGACTTTTTGCAATGGCAATATATGTACGAATTACATACAATTTATTAGGGTATGTGTTACGTCATAATATATTTTACATGTTCACTGACTCGAGCATCGATCCAAATTCAATGATTTTATCCAGTAAATACGGAATTTTCTATCATAATATACACGTAAAGTAACAACCGCATACACACGCACATGCCAATGCATATTTACACACACACACTCTCATATACCAGGATATTTACAAAAATAATGCACACGCACACACACATCAAATACACACGCTGATAGAAAACTTAACTTGATTCAAAAGAGAAATTCTTGAACCAATAAAATCACTTTGAAGAATTTGATTATCTTGAATCAAGTAGAAGAATTCTTAAATCGAGTAAAATTAACTTGAATCAAGAATAAGGTCTTTGATCAATGATTTTTCCACTTGATCCAAAATTATCAAGCTCTTTAAAGTGATGTTCTTGGCTCAAGGATTTTTCTCTTCAATCGAATAAATTTTTTGATCTGTGTACTTTACCAACTGAACCAAAAAGAGAAACACGCACAGTACGCAAACTAATACACATTCATACACACTCACACGCAATGACCCAATAAGAGTATATTGCATAATTAGGTTACTAAGATAATCATTGCCTCCACCACATAATGGCTATCTTAGTGTCCTAACTATTCAATTTACTATTACTATAGCTCTTAAATTAATATGATTCTTAAATGAATTTCAGATCAAGGGAATCAAGGAAACATGGGAAAATAAATTCTTAAAGAGAATGAATGTTGGAACCGAGGAAAGGAAAAGGAAGAAGAAAGTCAATGAAGTAAAGACACTGGAAGAACGGACGATCGACGATTATTTGGAAATATTGAAAGAGAATATTGTTAGCACACCGCATTTGTTTCGAAGTAAACTACATTTACTAAAAGAATGTAGGCAGAAGATGGCAGAAATCGACGGTACTGGAGATGAAATTATATTTCCTAGAATTAGTTCCGATGAAGAGGACGGAACAAAAACAGAAGAAGAACTCGAGCAGAAAGAAGAAAATGATTTTAATAAGGAAAATACGGAGAACAGAGGCAATGAAAATGGGAAAGTGAAAGATGGAAGAACAGAAAATCGAGAACTGGAAGACGAAAAAAAAGAAAGAGCTACAGAAAAAAAGGACATACAGAAGAAAAAGAAAGACAGAAGTGAAGAAAGAAGCAAAATAGAGGAAAGAGTACGAACAAGGACAGAAAAAAGGAAGCGGGAGGACAAAGGACGAGAAAAAGGTCGAGAAAATGAAAAAATAAAAAATGAAAAAAGGCGAAAGAATGATAAGAAAACAGAAGAAGACGTGGAAAAAAAAAGCTGTTAGGTAAAGAGCATGATGACTCCAAAAATACGAGGAGTGACTTGAGCGACTTCGAAAACCAGGTGACAATAGAGAATGTACTAGTAAATTTAGTAGGAAAAGAAGTAACAAAAAAGTGTGAAACAGGTTATATGATAGAAAAAGGAGATTTGAAAGAAATCGATCAGGCAATGCTGGAATTTTTGCGAGAAAATGCAACAGTAGTCAAGAATTTAACGGAGAAAATGAAACCAGAAGCCGAAGTACTGATAAATTTCAAGATGCAAGAAGGAGCGATTTGAATTAAACAGAAAATAATCATAATAATAATAATAATAATAATAATGATAATAGTAATAATTTGAGTTTGTATGGTAAACGGCTGTCCAGTCTTTGGTGTAAATTCACAAGGGTGCGTGTTATTCGGAGAAATTTCAAAATTTGACAGAAATTTTGTATTTATTTGACCAAAAGTCGCTTAGTTATCCTTCTATACATTAATTTACCTCGCTAGCTAATTTAATTTATAATTTTATGGAAAAAAACAAGTTCACCCGTGTAAATTCACACGGGTGCCCGTTTTTTAGGTAAATTGCTAAATTTAACAGAAATTTTGTATCTTTGACCAAAAGTCGCCTAGTTATCCTTCTATACATTAATTTACTTCGCTAGCTAATTTAATTTCTAATTTTAAGGAAAAAAATAACAAGTTCACCCGTGTAAATTCACACGGGTGCGTGTTATTCGGAGAAATTTCAAAATTTGACAGAAATTTTGTATCTTTGACCAAAAGTCGCCTAATTGTTCTCATTAACCATACCTTACCTTGCTGGCTAATTGCATTTATAATTTTAAGGAAAAAAATAACAAGTTCACCCGTGTAAATTCACACGGGTGCGTGTTATTCGGAGAAATTTCAAAATTTGACAAAAATTTTGTATTTATTCGACCAAAAGTCGCCTAGTTATCCTTCTATACATTAATTTACTTCGCTAGCTAATTTAATTTCTAATTTTATGGATACAAAATTACAAGTTCACCCGTGTAAATTCACACGGGTGCGTGTTATTCGGAGAAATTTCAAAATTTGACAGAAATTTTGTATTTATTTGACCAAAAGTCGCCTAGTTATCCTCTTATACATTAATTTACCTCGCTGGCTAATTTCATTTATAATTTTATGGATACAAAATTACAAGTTCACCCGTGTAAATTCACACGGGCGCGTGTTATTCAACAAAAATACGAAGTATCCAATTTGTATTTCCCTCCTTATCTATTTTTCACGTTTCACTATTAAAATGCTTTATTTTTTCCTAATCATACGTTTAGCGCCATCTCTCGTTCTTTCTCGCAACTTTGTTGTCATCTGCTATAACGGTAAGCAGATTTTCGGGATTTTGGTCTTCGGGGAAATAAGCCTCACCCCTTTTTTCTTTTACATTTATCTCCTGACAGCGAGGCCACTGCATTAACTAAATTGAGATACGTCCCGAGAAAAAATCATCATACATGAACATGCATGATCAGGCGTTAATTTCATGCATGATCATGCATGTATATTTGCCATGCATGGCCTTGAATGATCATTCATGATCATATGTGATTAAGCATAATCATGCTTTTACATGCCTGGCAAATATTCATGATCAATCATGCATGATCATGCATTTTTGTCGCGATAAAAAAAATTTTAGTTGAACAAAAAATTTTTTTTTGTTCATCAAGGTATTAGTCTTTTACTATTAAGTAGTATTCGATTGTTTCTTTCACTGAAAAATACCATTTGACATCCGGTCTTTGACGAGACTCGAACCCGGGACCCTTGAGACACGAAGTATGAACAATAACCACTACGCTGATCCTCCACAATTCTTCAAAAGATTTTTACTACATATTATATTTTTCGTTCGTCGTTAGAGTGATTGTGACTTGAGTACAATGTTAGTAATGATTTAGCTTTAATTAAATAAATTCTATTCAATGTACATGTTTTATACAAAAAATATGTTTTTTACAAGAAAAGTAAAGTCGAAAGTATTTATAAATGAATGTTATACATTTTTGTTTGTATTTATCTTCTTATATAACAGCTCTAACTGACCTTCCAGTTTTTCAGTTTTTAAGATTTGTTTTTTTTTTTTATTTTCAAAGATGAATATTTTAATTAAAAAAAAAATTTTTTTTTTGCAATACGTAAAATTAATCAAATAATAATTTTTCAATTTAGAGCAATAAAAAAAAACATTTTCAACAAAAAAAAACCGAATGAAAAATCAAAATATGTTGAATCTCTACAACGAATAATGTTACAAAGCTTGTATTCTTTTTTTTTTAAACATTAAAAACTTAAAAAAAAAATTTTTTTTTCTTTTAATTTTCAAAAATTCTTAATTCTGGAAACAAAAAAATCTCTTATTAGGAGTTTCAGAATTTTATAAGATCAGTTAGAAATATTATAAATGAAAAATTGAACCACAAAAAAAACATGAATTAGAATATTTCTCCTCTTTAAATTTTAAAATTCTGTGGTTTTTTCTTTTACTAGATATTATTTTTTTAGCTGTCGAAAACTTTCCCTTCGAAACAGATCCTGAACGATTGTAATGAGTATAGTAGTTGTAATATATTGAAAAAAACTTGAAAAATTCGGAGAATGGTAAAAATTTGAATATTGCATAACTTTTAAAACAAATTATCTAATTTTTTCTTTCAGATATAATCATGTATAAATTGTGTATGATCGTGCGTGAATAATGTATAATCGTGTAAGATCATACTTGAACATGTACTTTTCAGCATGCGTGATTGTGCACGATCAGCCATGACCGTGCATAATTCAAGCTTGACCAAGCTCGATCAGGTATAACCGTTTGTGATTAAGCTGAATAAGCGAACATAACCCTACCTGATCATGTATGGCTTTGTGTGATCATTCCGAAACAACACTTTTTTTTTCTTATAACTATTAGTTGTAAAACAAATTGAACTTCGTAATACAAATTAATTTCGTAATACATAAAATCAAATAAGAATAATCTTTTTAGTACTTATACTTGAGGGAAAGAGACTTGACGATTGAGTCAGTGTAAAAAAAAAAGTAACATTATAATAATAATTTTCTTATCGAATTTTCAAACTTTCAGAACATTTCGAATCAAATCCATAATGGTGTCGTAACCGGTATTGATTGTTGTTACGGAAAGAGTTATCGTGCATGGCCACGCTTGGCCAAGCCCGATCATGAATGATTGTACAAAGCCATACGCAGTCGAACTGGCTGATGCTTACTTATTCTGTTCAATCACAAATGGTCATACTTGATCGAGCTTGGTCAAGCATGAATCATGTATGGCCGTTTACGGGCATGTACAGTCATGCATGATAGTCTCTACTGTGTTTAACGACTTCATGCATAATAAAGCTTTATCAAGCATGAATCCTGCATGATCAGGCTTGATCAAGCAATTTTTTTGTATGGCCCTACAAGGCCATACTCCTTCATTCAGACTCATGTACGACCTTTTAGTTCTCACGGTACACAGTCATGCACGATCGAGTATGATTGTGTATGATTATGCATAGTCATGACAGGTTGTGCGATATAACACATGGTTACAAGTACACAATTGAGTATTATCTAGCACAATCATGCACGATCATACACGGTCCATGCATGATTATGCTTAATTCATGCTTGGTCAAGTACGATCATACATGGTGATTTTTTCCCAGGGTTTTAAATTAACCAGTCAGACGGGAAAAAATCAAGAAGAATATACATACATGTATAAACTATTTAGTACAAGAATATGTATACATGTATAAACTATGAATACATTATCTGACTCAAATTGACGAGATGAGTAAGAATATACAAAAAGTTTTTGAAAATTCTGACATGAGGACCAATGCAATAGTTAGATTTCTATGAAATCTACTAAAAAACTAACTGGAGGAAATTTGGTGAAAAATCCCTGGACATTCACCAAGATTTTTTACCTGCGAACAGAAATCTCACAATAGGTGAAATCCAACACCATATCTTAAAACTGGAAGGCGAAATTACGGACACTATTAACACAATTGTCCATAAGGTGGGAAACGACGGCAGGAAAGGATGTCTGAAGTATGTAAATAATAAAATTAACAAGTTAAAAAAATTCAAATCAAATCTGATTGCTGATAAATTTAAACAGACCAACCTAGATGAACAGGCCGTATAGAACAACTAATTAAAGTGGCCAATAAAAAACTGACAATGGAATTCCAAAAATCCGAAACAGCATACTGGGTGGCCAAAGTAAAAAGCATAAACTACTAAGAAAATTCAAAATTTTTCCCAAGAATTAATAAATATTATAGATACAAGGACCCACCAAGGATTTACAACTTGCTCATACCCAAAAATAGTTCGCTACTCTCTAATGAAATCATAATAGATACCCAAATCATCGAAAAAGACAGAAAGTATTTCATCTCCCAACCAATAGCCAAATTAAATAACGTTGGAAAATATTTTGAATCCATAAACTCGCACAGGTACTCCAACCTTGGAACGACAACAAAGATACTGACAGACTCAGCGGCTGAAGACGTCAAAAAACGAAATAAGCTACAGAAGACAACACGACCTTACACACACAACTTTTAACATTAATAATCCAGCACATTACCCCGTACAGGACCAAGAAGAGTCTAAATTTTTACACTCATTTATTGAAGTTGAGCTTCTTCTCAAGAAGGCCAAAAACAAAACATCTTGTGCTATTATTAAAGAGTATACAATTATTTTTAATAATTGTTTAAACCACTCTTACTATCCCACTAGATGGAAGATATTCTCTCCGATAGCGTGAAGGGATAAACCTTGGACTTGTGGCGGAGAGGACTCCGGGTTCGATTCCTCGGTGATGCAGAATTATTTTTTTCGGTGACCTAAGCTTCTTTTTAATTTGAGTGATAGAAATTTACGATGCTGCATCGTAAAAATTACGATGTTTGAGTTTAAGCCCGGCACTACAATATTCTATACTAAAAATTACGATGTTTTCACCGTAATTTTTCATACAGTTTTCTTTCCGTGTACGGACGTACGGACATCATCGTAAAAATAGTCAGGAAAGCTTCCTAGGGCTTCCAAACGTCTAGATCTGTTGAAACCTCGATTTTTGCAAAACGGGGTAAAACCAATGACTTCCCGATTTTTCGAAAATTATTGTTTTTTAGCGGGAAGTTAAAAATACCGAAAAACATAATTTCGTGAATTTTTAAGTAACTATAACTTTTGAATGCGTCTTTCGATTTTCATTTTCAAAAATTTATTCGACGCAGTTTTTTAAGCACAAAAAACGTATGCATGATTTTATTATGATTTTTCCGTATGCTTCAAAGTTATTTTAAAAAAACATAAAAATTCAAAATTATCTTCCCTAGTAGAAATAATTGAGTTTTCACTCGATATAAACCAGTAACTGGCCGGTGATATCGAGTAAAAACTCCAAATCGCGCCATCTACAACTGAATCATAAACATTGGTCACACTGACACTGTACCTTTACGAGTGTCTGTTTATTTTTCTCTATTAACCTGTACGCATTATTATTGTAAAAAATGTTAAAAAGCAATATAAGTCAATAAAAATTTGTGTATATTAACGTATAAATAATTTTCAATACATATTACAAAGTAGATACAGTAAAAAAGTTGACACAATAAATGAATTGCAAATGTGGACAATAAAAACAAATGTTGCAGATTGTTATTTAGACGAGTTGTTGTTAAAAATTTTACAAGCTGGAGTTTTTCCAGAGTTACCAATAACTGCAAAAACATTTTTAAATAAATGTAATGTATCTCTTAAAATTGAAAAAATGCCAAATGCTGATGAACTTATAATGAGTGAACTTGTTAACTTCGATGTTGATAGAAAATCATCTTACAGCAATTACTAATCCAAGCGTTCATAAACAAAACTTAATATTTTTACAATTTAATATGGATGTAATAAATTTATTTAAATCGAAAAACTAAATGAATATTTTAACTTCCCGCCAAGAAAATCTAAGAATTTTAAAAATCGGGAAGTTATTGGTTTTACCCTGTTTTGCAAAAATCGAATTTCCCTCAGATCTCGACGTTTGAAGGTCACAGGAAGCTTCCCTGACTATCCTCGCAAGGTTGTCACTATGTATGTATGTAAATATTTTTTCTTTGGATTTTTTCTGTAGCTTTTGTCATTCACGAGAGAAATACGAAAAAACGCCAATTTTATGGAAAAATTAAGTTTAGAGGCCCTGTACTACTTCGCCAGTTTGAGTTACGGCTTAGCCACAGTAAACACTTTTGTAGAGCATTCAATTCTGAAAAAAATCCGTCCATGGTCGAAACGATGCTATGAAATGCTACTGAGATGAAGAAATTTAAAGATAAAAAATCAGAGTTTCTGTATTTTTTTAATGGGAAATCTTTTTATTCCTTGATCGAGGACTTAATATTAATATTATGAACCCAAACTTTCAAGGAATTTTTTTTTTTTGATACTTGCAACAAAATTTCACGATGGGACCGAAAAAGAAACAGTTGAAAAAAAAGCACCCTAATATTTATATATAAATTCGTTGTGAATTAATTACCGACACTAGCCAAAATAATGTGTAGCCCCCGTGACGTCTCAAGACGACAAACCGTTTTTTAGGAATTCTTCTGCGCTACTTTAGCATATGATGGATGATGAAATATAAAAGACAGGGAACGTTGCATCGGGACTCTATAAGCTTGTCGCGACATTTCTATGCTAGACGCTTCTACTAGAAAAGCCTTTAGCGGAAGCGGTTATTTTAAATATCATTTCTATCATTTAGGCCTTATTACCCGCGGGTACCTTGTTTATACTGTATTTTACTGTATAATTCCCAAGTTCCGTGGGCGAAATAATCTAATTCATCGAGGAAAAATTTGAGTTCAGCGAAATAATACAGGTGGTGAGCAACGCTCACAACTGTAAATATATAATCCTGAAAGTTGATGGAAATAGACCTCGCCGAATAATCTCTCAGTAATTAAATCTTACCTTATTTCGGTACTTTTATTATGGCACTTGTGATACTATTCATTAATTTATTACGTTAATCACTTGTTGTGAAATCATGGATTTAGCTGCATTGCTATAGTGATTTTGTAAGAGACTCAGGCCCTGTTTTAGGTAAATCCAATTTTCGGAAACGCACAATAAACAATTGTTCTTACAGTTCAGTGCAATTTTTTATTCACTGAGCGACCTATACTCTTTTCTACTATCTAAATAAATTTTCTTGAGACGCTGAGCTAGTCCACACGTCTTACTTAATGTGTAAAGGCCAAAAGATCCTGGTGCATCAGAGTGCTTTACAATCGAAAAATTTTTTAGTGTATTTTGTAAATGCTTTTAATTACATTAATCGTAAAAATTTTGATGTTCATTGTCAATTTAATTTCATGTGAAACTAATAAATGTTGGAATATATAATAATAAATAGATTAAAAAAAAAAAATTTAAAGATTACATTAGAAACTAAAATTGAAAAATTACAATGCAATTTAAAAAAATAATAAAAAACTTACATCCATCTTAAGTTTTTCAACTTCCTTCAAAGCATCTCGATGCTGTTGATGCAATTTGTCTAATTCTTGCAATCGATTATTAGCCATCTCTCGAGTTTCTTCTAATTCTCTTTGAACATCGTCAAGCTATTTGTGGAATATAAAAAGATATATATCAATTAATTCTTATTTCTTACTAAATTTTGATAATTACACACTGCCAAAAAATTAAGAGGAAATAAATAATAGTTAAAAAGAACTAACAAACACGCTTTTTATACAAAACCAAACTAAAAAATAGAAAATAAATTTTTATTAAGAATAGTTAAAAAAAATTTGACAAAAATAAATTAATAATAATGTGAATGAGAAAAAAATTTTTTATTTTAAAAAAATCGTGGGGTGCACGGTGTCAATATTTACAAATATATATATATATATATATATATATATATATATATATATATATATATATATATATATATCAGATATAACGCGGCTTGTCACGACGATAGCGTAGAGAATTCTCAAGGGATCTGATCTAAACTCAACGTACTTACTCTATAGATTATTAGGAAGGTCAAGTTCAAATATGAGCTTAATCGGTTAAATAGTTTAGAAATTACAGCATTTCAAAATTCTGAAATTTTGAAAATTTGATACTTTCACTACCTTTTCTTCAAATAACTTTTGAATGCGTCGAGATATTCGATTTTTGTAAAATGCATCTGAAAGCTGAGAAATTAAGATTCAAGTTATGTGCATTTTTTTTTTTCTAAAGCAAAAAATATCCATCTTATGATCATTTTTAAGAAATTTTACGCTTGCAGTCGTTTTGTCTATACAAAACTGATTGAAAAGTATGGAAGTACAATAATTCTTTCCTTTTTAACTTCCCGCTAAGGAAATCGAAAATTTTCAAAAATCGGGAAGTTATTGGTTTTACCCCGTTTTGGAAAAATCGAGTTAAAAAAAAAGGGGAAGTGTTTTTTTGACATAACTTCGTCATTTCTTCTCGGATCGTTTTTGATGATGTAGAATAATTTTAGAGCTTAAAAAATCGCGTCGATCGCCGCCAAAAACGGGAAAATCGGTTGATTGGTTCGAGAGACATCCTCGATAAAATATTTGGAAACAAGGGTTTTTTTAATATAACTCCGACATTTTTTGGAATAACTCTTAAACGGCTGCACTGATCGATTTCAAAAACTAATCTGCTATTAGCATGAAAAAATTACGTCGATTGCCGTCAAACCGGTCAAAATTGGTCAATTCGTTTAAGAAATATCATGAACAAACAAAAACCAAAAAAAGTGTTTTTTTGGAATTACTCCAAATTTCCTAGTTTTATCAATTCAAACTTGAAGATTCATCATGAAACTAAAAAAATGGCGTCAAATTCTGCCAACCGCGTGAAAATCGATTGATTTATTGAAAAGTTAGTGCGGTTTGAAAATTTAAAGAATATTGTTCTATGATACTTCTATCAGACTTTTAAGCTCTAGGGTGAACCGTTTTTCTAATTTTTTTTTTTTGTTTTTCAATTTCTACCTTTTTACGTATTTATTATTTTCTTAAATTTTTCCGAAGAAAATAAGACAAAAAAAAATTATTAATGTAAACTAAGCTTTTTATAACCATGAAATTTCAAAGATTAACATTAAATATAAAAAATTGCTTCTAGGAACATGTCAATATTTCAATAGCTGATGAAGGCACAGAATGTCTAGATTCTAGTGTCCATTCTAGTAAAGCGGTCACTGAGGGTAAACAAAATAATACTGATGTCACATCGCATACTCCTACGGATTTGGATGAGGTAGGAAATTATTTTGGTTTTTATTCAAATTAGAGCCAACAAAAAAGAAAATATTTTTTAAAAATTAAATAAAAATATATAGATACATAATTCATGAACTGATTTTTGTTTAAGATGATAAAAGTTAAGGAAATATTAAATGAATTCTTGATCAATTAATTATTTACACTGAAAACCATTTTTTTCCAGTGAATTTTTATTTATAAAATGAATTTTATTGTTTTAGGGAGCGTCAACATCAACAGCATCATCGTCCAATGTAAATACATGCTTATTTTGCAATAGCGTAAGAAAAAATGTCGGGAAGAAAAAACAAAATCTTACATTTCCTCAAAGTGATCAAGTTACTCAAAAAATGAAACAAATAGCTAGAAAGACTGATGATTCAAAAATCTTGTCAATACTTGAAAACCAAGCTATTGCTTATCATCAGTCTTGCTACGCATTTTATTTGACCAAAGAAAAACGGTCCACTCAGGAACCAAACGATTCAATTAACCAGAAATATCGTAATATACACAAAGTGGCTTTTGAATCGCTAAAAACTATTATTGTAGAAGAAGTCATTGACAATAACAAAGTTATGTATTTCGCTCAACTCTTTCGAAGATACCAGGCTTTGTTATTGGAGTTTGGAGATTCTGAAATAGATTTTAATTTTATCAAAGATTACCGACCTGAAATGTTGCAGAAAAAAATAGAAAAAATCTTTGGTGATCGTGTTACTATTGAAGCATCTACTGGGCCACGTCATCAAAAGATTATTTTCAAAACGGACATTGACATCTCTATTATGGCAAACAATACCAGATTGTTGGAAAGCAAAGAAGAGCACAAATTTGAAGATGTTGCATACGATTTAAGAAGCTGTATTAAGAACATTGATTCTCATCCTCTTCCTAGACGTTTAACTGCTGATGATATCATACGAGGAGAATGCGAAATTCCTCAAGAGTTATTTAATTTTATACGAAATCTCGTTCATGGGCCAAACTTAAGTGAGGAAAATGCTGACTTAACTACAACAAAAATAACATCAATATGTAGTGACATAATATACGCTGTTACCAAGGGAAGGTGTAAGCCGGCGAAAAACTTAACCCTTGGACTGGCAATGAAGTCTTTAACTAACTCTCAGCAAGTAATTACAATGCTTAATAGATATGGCCATTCAATTGGTTACAATTTAGCCGAAGAACTCGAAACCGAAATGACTTACACGTCCATCCAAAATAACGCTGTAATACCAGCAGGTATCATAGCAACAAATACACTCAGCACTCATGTTGCTTTCGATAATTTTGATCGCTTCGTCAACACCACTTCCGGGAAAGATACCATGCACGACACTGTTGGTATTATATACCAATTTACTAGTGCTGACAATTTTGATAATCTTGATACTACAACTTCATCAGAACTCGAAGTCAACGAAAAAGGTCCATTACGTAAAAGACGACGTTTTAATGAGATATCACGTGAGATCAGACCATACTATTCAAAACCAAAAACAAATTTACAGCTGCTTCCTGTAGGGTAAAGCAACATCGCCGGAAGTTACTAATTTTCTCCTGAATGTAAAAACAGCTGGCAATCAACAAAAGCTCAATTTTATTTCCGACTGTTCTTCGAATCTTGATAGATTTGAAAAACCGATAAAACGCAACAAAATCATAAATTTTGCTTCCCAATGCTCGACTAAAGTTCTCATGACTAAAGACAAAAGTAAAAAAGTTTTACTAAAAATGGAACGAGACATTTTTGGAAGACTCCTGGCTATTAGCGTAAAGAAGAAAATTAATCTGGAACATTGTTTGACCTTTCCACTGGCACCAATGCCGCCTGCACTTTTTTCACTTACTGGTAAAATGTTAAAAACTCCCAAATCAACATTTGCAAACAGTTTAAAATCTCAAATCGAAATGGTTGAGCCCACCAACATTGATGTTGAAATAATAGACGGGTTTTACTGTTTGTACTTAATTGGAAATTCCATGCCATAGACATTTGATAAAGTTGCAGAGTCAATACTAATGAAAATTTGTGCATCACAAGCTACTGAAATCCATTTAATATTCGACCGATATTTGACACCCTCCATCAAGGATTCCGAACGCCGAAGTCGAAAAGAGTTTGATGTACCATATAAAAGTACAGGACCTCAACAAATCAGACCCAAAGATTTTGTGCAAAGCCTTAAAAATTATCAATTCAAGGATGCTTTAGTACAACTTTTGGCTGATTACTGGGAAAACAAAAATGTGTTGCCAATAATCGGAAATAAAAAAATTTTTTTAACTGTTGAACATCTGTGTTACTCGTACCAAGCTCTGGATAATTGTGTTAAGAAATCTGAAGAAGTTGATTATACGTGCTATCATGAAGAGGCGGATACAAGGATTATTTTTCATGCTCATAAAGTAACACCCGGCTCTAAAATCTTAATTAAAGCTTCTGATACTGATGTTCTCATTATTATACTTGGAAATATGCACAAACTTTCAGAGTCTACAATTTTTCTAGCTACTTCAGCCACTAAGAAGCAATCGAACCACCTCGACTGCATTAACTGTATCGATTTAGCATTAAAATTGGGACCTAAAATATGTAAAAATCTACCTGCTTATCATGCATCCACAGGTTGTGACTACACTGCGGCATTTTATAATAAAGGAAAGGTCAAACCATTTAAAATATTTTCAAAAAATGAGACGTATCAAACTATTTTTGCGTCATTAACTGATGAAGATGATATTTTTATCGATGAAAAAATGAATGCTGTTCAACAGTTTACAGCAGAAATGTATGGTGTAAAGCACTGTCAATCAGTTAATGATGCGAGAATTCGTACTTTTATGAAGAAGTACGGCGCAAAAGAAGACAACGAACAATTTTTAAACAAAATTAAAAGTTTTGACTCTAACTTTATACCGCCTTGTTGGATTTCTCTCCTACAAAAAATTTTAAGAACAATATATGTAAATTCTATGTGGCTTAATGCAACTGATCCTATATGTGCGAAGTTAAACCCTGTAAATTACGGTTGGCATTTAGACGGTTGTTTAAAACCAACAGGTTTTGTCGAAGATCAAACTCTTTTGAAAATCCAGGACATTATTGAAATGGAAGTTAATGAGAAAGAACTTGATGAGTCAGATGAATTCGAGAATAATATTTCAAGTTCAGATGAATCTGATATTGAATAGAAAATATTTTTTTCATTTATATTTTTTTTGTACTTTTACTGTTCTGTAATAAAATTTTTAAATATCATACAGGATCTTTAGTCTAGCTTTTTGTTATTTTTTTATTAGAATTTTCGGCAGTCAACTTTCCTTACCTTTAATTTTTTTCAGAAAGAGCAAAAAAATTTCAAAGTAAGTAATTAATATTTTCATTAATTACGTTATCATATTTTGAGTTACAAAAACATTTTTACTTTAGATATATTATTATACATATAAGTTAATATATATATATATATATATATATATATATATATATATATATATATATATATATATATTATATATATGTATATGTATATAAATATATATATATATTTGTTTAATTTGTGTTGTATTGTTTAATATTTTTGTATTATATAATATATATTACATTGTTATGTATTTAATTAATTAATTTATTTGCAACACTTCTTCAGTTGCTCCGAAATTACGCATACTGAGTTCAAATGTCAGTTGCTCCAAAATAACGTGTACTGTTTACAATATGAACGGTGGCAGGGGTACCTCTACTCTCCATATAGTTTACATACCGAGCATGCGCACTTCTTTATATTCACGATCCCATCAGACCCAACAGCAATGTTAGGTCCTTTATTATCACACGGTATACTTACCTCGGATCCCTCTGGCACTCATTTCCGGACGCGTTGAAATTGAAATCTTTAAAATTTGTATACCCCTATTAGGACCGAATTTTTTGCAGTCTACCCTATATCATCGTGTTCAGAATAAAACAGCGCTTATGCTGATATAAATTTTTTTCTATTATCGAATCTAGCGAAAGTAACTAGTACTGACATACCTGTTTATACCTGTCTACTCAGTAGTTCGTCCAGGTAAATAATAGTCTACCCTACGTCTGCATATTCTATATGTTCTATACTTTACGTCCAGCATAAAATTTAATTATTATCATCATTTTGCAACATTTTATAAAAAATCATTTTTTAAAAAATAATTAAAAATATTCTGTCCAGGATTTTTGTTGTCGACCCATTTTTAATATATTTTCTACTATATAAAATTTATTATAAAATAGGTTTGGTTCTCTTATCAACCCGATGGGTCTCGATTTAGATTCGGATCTTCTACTATTAAGATACGATAGTATTAGAAATTTGACAGCTAAATAAAAGCATCTGTGAAACCAAAAAAAAATTTTAAATACAAAAAATTTGACAAAATTTTTTGATAAACTTCATAGTTTCCTCAGAAAATTGATAAAAAAATCAGAAAAAATTATAAATTATATTTTAAAAATGAATAACTTCGAAATGCGTCGGTTTGTCGAAAAATTGTATGAGAGCTTTTTTGTAGAGCGTTCAATTTTAAACAGAACAATGATTTAGTGTAACCTTTTTAATAAACCATTGAAGAGTTGTATAATTCTTAACTCAAAAAAACCAACTTTCCCATATTAATGATCCGGGAAATTGAAATTTACCAAGCGGAATATCTTAATATTTATACTAAGGGCTGTGACTGTCACAGGATTTTTTTTCATCATTTCCAACAATATTTTCGACAGATTTAAGAAAAAATAAATAATCGATTTTTTGGAATCAGTCTAATATATTTATAAACTCATACATATCATAGATACATGCATACTCTCAAATCAGTCAAACCGTTCAAAAGTTGTAAGCGGTTTACATACGTACACATTACATACATTACATACAGCAGGAGGTTTAATTGGGCACTTCCGGCTAAAATTTGAATTTTCAGCGGAAGTGCCCTAACTAAGCTCCAGTTAAAAAATTCTATGAAAATCAAATTTATCGTCTTACCCCAAAATATCTTAGGAAAGGCCTAAACACAGCTGATTTCAAAAGCGGAACTGAAAATTCCAATTTTAAAAGGTCCATCAAGGAAGCTACATTTTGGCACACCCTAATATATATATATAGATACATACTAGAGTGTTTCATTTTCAGGTGACTTTTTTTTCTTGACCCTGAAGTTAGCACATAGCCGACAAAAATAATTTTTAGTAAAGGATATCTCGAGTAGGCATGGAGTTACAGCAAATCGATGCATATGAGATTATTTGGCGCAAAAATATCTACATGTACAAAATTTTTCAAAAATTTTTTATGACCAAAAATAATTTTTAGGAAGCTCTCTAAAAGTTCTGGATTATCCTAATTTCTCAAAAACTCGTCATTTTAATTTATTTTCAATTATTTGCATGTAAATTTTTTTGAATTACGTTTCTTGTGCTGGGAGCTTTGGTTCAAAATAACTTCTCCAAAAATAATTTTTTTTTTTAAATCAAAAATTGTACGTACAGTTTTCATGAAAATACACATATACATTATTTGATTTTTCTAAAATTTGAATATTTTCAAAGATATCCGTATCCAAAAATTTTTTTTTTAAATTTGAAAAAAAATTTTTTTTGTTTAAATGAAATATGTATTTACTCATTTTTTAAAAATCTACCTGTATATTTCCTAAAAACATCAATAATGTCTAATATCGATTAATAATTATAAATAACATTAGTTTTCAACTCCTAAATTTAAAGAATCCACAGAGTGTACGCGCTCTAATTTTAAACCAATAAGAAATTAGGGTCCATGTTTACAGCTGAGTCGAGTCTTCATTTAATTTAAAATTATATGTATGTATAAATAATGAGTGATATTTTGCACAACTTTCTCTTAAAAATATTTTTACATTATAATGAAATTATTTATTTACAAATATGTAGAGGTGTTGTATTTTGCGCGCGTGTATATATATATATATATATATATATATATATATATATATATATATATATATATATATATATATATATATATATATATATATATATATAAGAGATTTCCACCTATATATTGACTCATCACGATATCTCTGGAACCATAAGGCGTAGCGACTTGAAATTTGGTAGGATTATTCCTTTCGCCGAGTAGAGGTCAGCTAAGAACGGATTTTACGAAATTCCACCCACAAGGGGCGTTGCGGGGGCGTTAACAATGGAAAATTCCCGTTTTTAAACTATAGCTCCTATCGACTCCAAATTTGGTACGAATCTCCTATATGTGATGTAGAAATGATCAATGAGCGGATTTTATGATAACTCATCCCCAATGAGGATTGCGGGGGTGGGCGTTAACAATGAAAATTTTAAATTTCCGAGCTATAGCTTCTAAAGACTCCAAATTTGGTAGGAATTTTTGTATGTAATGTCAAGTTCAGCATAGAATGCATGTTAACAAATTCCAACCCCAAAAGGGATTGCGGGGGCATTAACAATGAAAAATTACCGATTTTAAACTATAGCTCTTATAGGCTCCCAATTTGGTAGGAATCTTCTATATGAGGTGTAGAAATAATCTAAGAGCGGATTTTACGACAACCCACCTCCAATAAGGATTCTGGGGGTGGGTATTAACAAGAAAAAATCTTAATTTTCAAAATATAGTTTCTAAAGACTTGCGGGGGTGGGTGTTAGAATGCAAAATTTAAATTTACAAACTGCAACTTCTACATACCCAAAATTGGTAGGAATCTTTGTATCTGATGTCAAGTTCAGCTAAGAATGGATTTTATAAGATTCCAACCTCAAAAGGGATTGCCGGGGCTTTAAGAAAGAAAAATTTTTATTTCCAAACAATAGTCTCTATGGACTCGAAATTTTGTAGGAATCTTTTATTTATGGTGTAGAAATTTACTTGAATAGGATCTTACGAAATTCCTCTCCCATATAGAAGTGCGGGGGTGTAAATTTAAAAAAAATTCATATTTTTCAAGGACAGTTCCTACATATACATAAAATTTGATGCAACCTCAAGAGAAACAGGAAATTCCAGGGATGACCTCCAGAGTCAACCGATTTAAATATTTTCCTTTCTTAATAATTAGATGTCAACTAAAAACGAATCTCACGATAATTGACTTCATATGCAGATTGTGTCAGAGTGATAAGTAGAATAACGACAAATGTTATTGTTTATGAACTAGGACTTTTGAGACATGAAATTTAGGACATGTCTATAAAGCTTCAATAACATTTACTAAAAAATATGTGTCCTGAATTCCTGTGACCAAATTTTAAGTTATTTACATTTTCTGGACGTGATTAAGATTTTAAAATTTACTAAAAATTTCCTGACAATAATTGTCTCTTTGGCAGCGGGGAAAAAGTCATTGTGTGGTTTCCAAAACTTAACATTACATGTGGTTATTCAGTGAACGGACTGAGAATTTTACATACATCTTATTTTTGCTGATCACAGAACCGATGAATTGTTGTTATTACGGGATCGCGAGAATATAACAGATTGAAATGAATAGATTTTCCAAACACCTGATATGTGGAAAAGAAATTTGGCTACTTATTTTAATAGAATTCGTAAAAAACATGTACAATTAATTTTCTATATAAAATTGATGTTACTGAGACAATTTTAATTAACAGAAAAATTCGTCGCATTTAAAGCTAGGCAAATTCTAACTTCACTCATGAGACCTGCAATTACTTTAACTGGAACATTAAATGCTCATTTCAAATTGTTTTCTTCGTGTCAATTATTATTCATTTTTGTAAGAAAGCCACGGGAATGTTATAGTGAGTTTACATTGAAATTTGGAATCTATGCAAGTCAATACAATAATCCAATTAAATTTCAAGTCTAGATCTGAAAATGAAATTCAACAAAGTGCCCAGCGGAGCGGGCGGGTAACAGCTAGTATGTGTGTGTGTGTGTGTGTGTGTGTGTAAACCTATCATCACTTTTGAACGGCTTAATCGATTTCATCGCGGTTGACGCTATTCGAAAGGGTTTGACCAAACAGATTTTGATTACAATTCTGTTGATTCGGACCGGTAGTGTTTGAGAAATCTTAAAAAAACTATGAAAAAATTTTTTTTTAATGTGGTTTTTTTGGAATTACTGTTATACGGCTCCATTGATCGATTACAAAAACTCATCAGCTCTTAACATCAAAAAACCACGTCGATCACTACCAAGCCGGTCAAAATCAGTTGATTCGTTTTTGAGTTATCGTTGACGAAAGAAAACCGAAAAAAATGTTTTTTCGGAATTACTTCGAAATTCCTAGTTCGATCAATTCAAACTCAAAAATTTTTCATGTAGCTTGAAAAACTGCGTCGAATGCCTCCAACCGCGAAAAAATTGGTTTATTCATTCAAAAATTATTGCAACTTCGAAATTCAAAAAATTGTGTCTTATTAAACTCCTATTAGTCCTTTGAGCTGGAAGAGCTCAAAAACGTAATAAATGCAATTTTCAGCGCTTAAGTATGGAATGAGCGAGAAGTTGCAGAGATGTCTTTTAAGGTCAACCGTTTTCCTAATTTTTTTTTATTGTGTATTTTTACATTATAGTGAAATTTTTTATTTAGAAATGGGAACAAGTATATATTTTACAAGTTATATTTTTTACATATTTAAATAATTACATTAAGCTGAGTTAATAATTATAAACTAATATTGGTTTTTAACTTCTTAAATTATATAACTTTTTTTTCCTTCAAGTATTTTTACAATAAAAAGGAATTATCTATTTATAAATATGAACAAATATTATATTTTTTACATATTTAAGTAATTACATTAAACTGAGTTAATAATTATAAGCTAATATTTATTTTGAACTTCTTAAATAAATAACCTTTTTCTCTTTATTCTTACAGTAAAAAGAAATTGTCTAATTACAAATATGAACAAGTATTATATTCTTTACATGCTTTGGTTTATTTTTTAAATAACCAATCATGGCACAAGTCACAGTTATAATTATAATTTTCTTCTTGAATTTCTTCGATGTTTTTATTTTTTAAATTCGTACAACCTAAATGGGACCATTTTTGACAAATGTCACAGCAAACTCCGTTTTTTTCAGTTCTTATTTCCCCTCGACCACACACTAAATACTGGTTCAGAATTTCTGATGGCTTAGCAATGCAGTCAACTTGCAGTTTCTTTCCAAGTTCATTAGGATTTAAGTCATTAATTACGTCCATGTTGTCTATTAAGATTTCTGTGATATAGTGAATAACATATACACCACAATTAAAACTGTCTTGCTGACATGGGTATTAAATTCTGTAAATCCTCCAATCAACTTTACTGTCAGGGAAAATTGTTTGGTAACAATCAACGAAGTTTTCGAAGTAATCAGGGCAAACATCATTTTCCCAATTGGGATTTAAATAATAGAAGAAACCTTTAAATACTTGGACATAAATAAGGACCCAATGAGTATTATTTTATTCAGATGTAAGGAGATTTCATTTTTATCTTGTAATATCTTTTTCAAATTAACAAAAAAATAATTTTTCACTATTTTGCAGCCATTCATCAAGATTAGATTAACCTCACAAGATATGTACGCCACTTTACTGTATTTTGGTGATTCCAAAATATACATATTGCTACAATAGTCTATAACAAAGTTGGATAACCACTTCGTATTGCAAAGCGTTTTAAAATCATCGCCATATAACAAGACATTATTATTTTCATCATTTACATCTTTAGTAAATGCCACAAAATAATCTTTTTTGTTATTTTTAATGAAATAATAATCTTCATTTTCAATAGTTGAATTATTTTTATTAATCATAAGAGCAGCTTTTTTCATTTCAATATTTCAGGAGTTTTTTAATATTTTTGCTGTATGATAATCAGATTTTGAGCTTTTCGGCTGTCTTAAACTGTCTTTCCAAGACTCTTTCGACATCATGTTGTCTGGTTCATTAATGATAGGCCCGGATCGCTTTTTAGAGCAGGTAACTGGTTTCGGCAAATCTAATTGTTTAAAAGTTGCTTTTATCGCTGAAAAACGCTTATCAATAAAAACTCCTGGTTTGAGATCAAGTTCATGCTCCGATTTAACCTGCTTAAAATGATTTTCCACAGTGCTGTTAGAACAATGCTCTTTTTTTCTTATTTAAGAGCACAGATCAAAACGAAAGGTCAGGTAATAATTCATCAATGAGATAATTGACAAATTCCAAGCATTGATAAGTATTTTTTGGATAACTTCCTCGGCATTTTTTAGCACGGACTTCGACACGAGCTGTAATTAGTGAAAAATCTTTGAAGAGGCTAGATCTTGGATTCGCATCGATAGCTGGTTTCTTTTCTTCTTCGTCAGAGTCATCATCCGAACTATTTTCGTCGTCGTCTTGATCAAAAGCTAACGTATTTCTTTGATTGTTTTATATATTTGATAAGTCTTTTATCGCTTGCAAAAAATCTTTATCTTTTTTTGAGAATAAAAGAACTATCAACAAGTTTTTTACGGTTTTCTTTTTTAACAAATTATAATGCGTAGTGCGGATTAACAAGGCCATAATCTCTAAGCAAAAACTAATTTATGTTTTATTTACTTTTTTTTTATGCAAATATCTCGAAACCATTTTCATTACGTGAGGATAGCAAAAGAAAAAAGAGTAATAGATTTCTTCAGTGGTTTCTGAGAAGTAATTGCATCATACGTCATCTCTAAATACTGGGATACTGTACAATTGTTCCAGTGAAAAAGAATGGTGTTGGTTTCAGCCCATGACCAGTCAGTTACCACAGCTTCAAATAAAGGCCACTTCAACTTAATGGAGCTCCAGAGGGATTAGAAAAAAGGTAAAAATTTCCCAATATTATCAGCTGTTTGATCGTTTGTGATCATTTCTAAGACAAGGTAAATACGACGATCAATATTTACGACCCCAGCGTAATAATTAACTCTTTTTGACTCTTTACAGAGCTTTCGAACGACTGAACTTGTAGAGTCTAAATGGAGTTTTAGCAAACCAATATATTTTTTCAACATTGCTACTTGCTCGTCAATTCCTAAGTCGACAATGAATGGTGGGTATGTAAACTGTCTAATATACTGATGATTTCTATTAGTTTCAGTTAGTGTCAAAGCAATGTCAGCACAATCATCTCGATGACGAGTTTTCTCGCAAATTAACTCCCAATGGGCCTTTTGAAGAACTTCAAGGGAATGAACAAATTGAAAGTTCTTCTCCTTACGAGCAAGATCTTCGTCCATTTCATTCATCAGCTCATTATAAAAGGTTTTTGGGTTGGCAAATCGTAAACGTTCCTTAATTTTTTGACGACGGCTGCTTGTCAATGTATATGCAAGAAATTGTGTGTGATTTGGGGTATCATTAGTAGAGAAGATGGAAATTTTTGTAGTAAAATTCACGGTCATTCCTCTCACTATAAGCCGCACATTACAATTAGGTTGCTTGCAATGAGCGTAGTCTCTAAAAATTTTATTCTTGCTGGAAGTATAGCCATGGAATATCATAACACAGGTGATGTTCAATTTCTTCGGTAAATTATCTATCAAGTACTGACGATATAAGGGCGGTTACATAGCTTCATTTTTTATGATTTCAGATGAGCAAACCTCCACTGATCCTACCAGGTGATAACTATATCGCTTCTTAGGGACATTTTTTAATTGATTCGAATCCGGTACTTGTACTGCTGATTCATCAGTCATGGAACTGGTGCTCAGTTGCTTCGGTAATTCTTCCAGATCGTCGTCTTTATTAATTTTTTCTGGACAAGCATTAGAGAATTTATTTTTCCAGAGTTTTTCAAATTTGTCTACCAAACCGTTTTCATTTCTCATCCAATAAAAATGTAACCGAGCCCGAAGCAAGTGAATATCATTCCGTTTCCTCAAGTTCAAGAAACCGTTTTTACGACTTGGTCCTCGTCGAACTTCATTATAAAAAAATTATTAAATCACAACGTTCACTAAACACTCGAAAAAATCAATAACTGAACAATCACTATTTGAAAATAATTAAGAGTAAATTATGATACTCAACTTACAAACATTGGATACAATTACTGAATATCTTTTTGAAAATTTTAAATTATGACCGCTACCACGCAGTAACAGATGGAGTACTTAGTCTACTCAACAAGTACCTTTTAGGTCAAAATTTTTTCGAAGGCTCGGAAAAATAAGATTGAGGTGTCACTCGATTCGTTATCACATCTAGAAAGTTTTTGAAAAATTTGAAGATGCGCTCGCAAAAATTACAAAAGTTATAAACAATTAACTAAAAAAAAAAAAAAAAAGGGGTTTAGTTTTTTGCTTATATCTCAAAAACTTTTTGAGATATCCAAAATTTGAAAAAAGTTCCAAAAAGAGGAGGAAATTTCCTAAAAAAGTCTCGACTACCGGAATTCCAGCATAAATATTTATAATTTTTACAGAGGGCTGAAAATACGCCCGAAAACGGGCGCTCAGGTATCCCGAAGCCACGCCCCCTTGGTACCTTTTAACAAAAAATATTATTTAAACATATAAAATATTAAAATTAAAAATTGAAAAAATTCAGGCACTTACAGAATAGATAAATAAATAATAATCTGCCATCAAAAATTTTTTATCGCGATTTTTCATTAATTTATGCATTAGTTAATTAATAATTTCGTATAGCTTGTACATCCACATCGCAAATGAGATAATTGTTAAACTATGAATCTCAAATTTTTTTTACTTCGCTGAGCTGTTTTTCAATGACCACAGAATGAGTTCCTATCGGTAGAACTAAATAATTGTTAATCCCCACATTGTTATTAACAATTTACGTCGGTGACAAATTAAAAAGTTAAATAAATCCGGTAAAAAAATTTTTTTTTTCAGACAATCACTTTGATTCGTTTTCCTATTAACATAAGCGACTTAAAAATGATTTTTTATAATTTTTATCATTTATTGTTTAAAAAATTGTTATAAACAAATGTGTTAATTATTAGTAATTTAAAAAATTCTTTTTGGATTCATAATCTTCAATGCAAATTATGATTTAAAAAAAAATCGTTTCTTAAAAAAAATTTTTTGTTGCTTTAAAACGCTTTTGTTAATTAACAATTTTTTATTACCACTTGCATTCAATATTAAGAAACCGGTTTTTTTTTTAAATCGTAATTTATGTTTCTCTTTGATAGCGAAAAAAAAATCTGATTTTTTTAAATTTTCATTGTTTATTAAATAAACAATTTGTTATAATTAAAGTTTTTCGGTATATTTTTTTTCTTACTGTACACTATGAAACACAAACAACTAACTACTTTTTTTTCATAAAAAAAATTTATTTATATTTTTTATTGAATTTAAAAAATTATTGCCTTCTATACTCCATTAGACTCACCTGATTTTTCATGTTTAAACTAATAATATCTTGTTAACTAATTGCAATACGATAAAAAAATGTTAAGACTTAATCGTTATTTATTAATTAAAGAATAAATTAAGCCCAAAATTCATGATCTTAACTAATTGTTTATTTAATTTATACCATTTTTTATAAAAATTTTTTTTATATTTTTTTATAAATAATGGTATAAATTAAATAAACAATTAGTTAAGATCATGAATTTTGGGCTTAACTTATTCTTTAATTAATAAATAACGATTAAGACTTAACATTTTTTTAACGTATTGCAATTGGTGTACAAGATGATTAAACATAATATAAAAAAAAAAAATTTTTTTTAGCACTTTTTTTTATAAAAAAAGGTATAAATTAATTAAATAATTCGTTAAGATCATGAATTTGGGGCTTAATTTATTCCTTGATTAATAAAGAACAAGTAAATCTTGACATTCTTTATCGTATTGCAATTAGTTAACAAGATATAATTAGTTTAAACATGAAAAATCAGGTGAGTCTAATGGAGTATAGAAGGCAATAATTTTTTAAATTCAATAAAAAATATAAATAAATTTTTTTTATGAAAAAAAAGTAGTTAGTTGTTTGTGTTTCATAGTGTACAGTAAGAAAAAAAATATACCGAAAAAATTTAATTGTTTATTTAATAAACAATGAAAATTAAAAAAAAATCAGATTTTTTTTTAGCTATCAAAGAGAAACATAAATTATGATTTAAAAAAAAAACCGGTTTCTTAATATTGAATGCAAGTGGTAAAAAAAATTGTTAATTAACAAAAGCGTTTTAAAACAACAAAAAATTTTTTTAAAAAACGATTTTTTTTTTAAATCATAATTTGCATTGAAGATTATGAATCCAAAAAGAATTTTTTAAATTACTAATAATTAACACATTTGTTTATAACAATTTTTTAAACAATAAATGATAAAAATTATAAAAAATCATTTTTAAGTCGCTTATGTTAATAGGAAAACGAATCAAAGTGATTGTCTGAAAAAAAAAATTTTTTACCGGATTTATTTAACTTTTTAATTTGTCACCGACGTAAATTGTTAATAACAATGTGGGGATTAACAATTATTTAGTTCTACCGATAGGAACTCATTCTGTGGTCATTGAAAAACAGCTCAGCGAAGTAAAAAAAATTTGAGATTCATAGTTTAACAATTATCTCACTTGCAATGTTGATGTACAAGCTATACGATATTGCTAATTAACTAATGCATAAATTAATGAAAAATCGCGATAAAAAATTTTTGATGGCAGATTATTATTTATTTGTCTATTCTGTAAGTGCCTGAATTATTTCAATTTTTAATTTTAATATTTTATATGTTTAAATAATATTTTTTGTTAAAAGGTACCAAGGGGGCGTGGCTTCGGGATACCTGAGCGCCCGTTTTCGGGCGTATTTTCAGCCCTCTGTAAAAATTATAAATATTTATCCTGGAATTCCGGGAGTCGAGACTTTTTTAGGAAATTTCCTCCTCTTTTTGGAACTTTTTTCAAATTTTGGATATCTCAAAAAGTTTTTGAGATATAAGCAAAAAACTAAACCCCCTTTTTTTTTAGTTAATTGTTTATAACTTTTGTAATTTTTGCGAGCACATCTTCAAATTTTTCAAAAACTTTCTAGATGTGATAACGAATCGAGTGACACCTCAATCATATTTTTCCGAGCCTTCGAAAAAATTTTGACCTAAAAGGCACTTGTTGACTAGACTAACTATGAAGCTGTCATTTTGTTTGTCACGACCGCGAAAATTTAAATGATTTAGCCTAATTATAATTACTCAAGTATATAGAAAATATAACACCTCTACATATTTGTAAATAAATAATTTCATTATAATGTAAAAATATTTTTAAGAGAAAGTTATGGAAAATATCACTCATTATATATACATAGATATAATTTTGAATTAAATGAAGACTCGACTCAGCTGTAAACATGGATCCTAATTCCTTATTGGTTTAAAATTAGAGCGCGCCCACTCTGTGGATTCTTTAAATTTAGGAGTTAAAAACTAATGTTATTTATGATTATTAATCGATATTAGACATTATTGATGTTTTTAGGAATTATACAGGAAGATTTTTAAAAAATGAGTAAGTACATATTTCATTTAAACAAAAAAAAATTTTTTTCAAATTTAAAAAAAAATTTTTGGAAACGGATATCTTTGAAAATATTAAAATTTTAGAAAAATCAAAAAATGTATATGTGTATTTTCATGAAAACTGTACGTACAATTTTTGATTTAAAAAAAAAAAAATTATTTTTGGAGAAGTTATTTTGAACCAAAGCTCCCAGCACAAAAAACGTAATTCAAAAAAATTTACATGCAAATAATTGAAAATAAATTAAAATGACGAGTTTTTGAAAAATTAGGATAATCCAGAACTTTTAGAGAGCTTCCTAAAAATTATTTTTGGTCATAAAAAATTTTTGAAAAATTTTGTACATGTAGATATTTTCGCGCCAAATAATCTCATATGCATTAATTTGTTGTAACTCCATGCCTACTCGAGATATCCTTAACTAAAAATTATTTTTGTCGGCTATGTGCTAACTTCAGGGTCATTTTTTTTCAACGATAAAACAGGCTGAAAACTTATAGGCAAGTGAGAATAGAAGCCGGTAAAACGCCAAGCTGTTAATATTAATATTTAGAGATGCCTTTTTTTAATTTTCCATTTTCCATATAAATGAAATGAGAAACGAATTGTTTTTTTTGTTCTTTATTTTTATAGCTCGGCATTCGCACCTCATATAAATATGCCCATCGTATACTTTTGTAGAGAATTAAACGCTCTACAAAAAAGATCTTTTACACTTTCATCATAGAATAGCCGCTCTAGAGATACTCAAATTTAAACTTCGAAATGTATAAAACTTTGAATTTTCAGTTATCAAACGGAAACAAATTTATTTATTACTGTCTTAAAAATTATTTTTATCTGTAAAATTGGTTCTGATGCGCTATTATTTTCATAAAGCTAAAAGAAAGCAAACATACCAAATTTTTTTTCTTCATTTCATTTACTGTAAAAAAATCATCTCTGTTCAAACAAAGTTACGCAATGTGACTACAACGATTGAAGTGTTCTTCTATTACAGGATATTTTTATCAGAATATTTTTGTCGATGCTCTTTTACTACTTGTAGTAAAACTTGAAATTGTTCTTCATCTTCAGTTTGACATGTGTTATATTCTTTCACTAAAGCAACTTCACGTTCTGAAATCTCATTGACAACTTTCAATTTTACGCGCCTCATAAGCGAAGCGTTGAGGTGGGTACTATTGTCACTTCACGCAAAACAACTGATTTTTCAAACTTAAAATATCTCTATTTATCACATATTGCACTTGTAAAATAATATGCACACACACATATCAAGAAAAAACCCTATTTTTAACACTCATGATATTTTTTATGCTACTTTTGTTATTTAAATTAGTTAAAAAACTGTTTAAAAAACTTCTGTCTTGGACGTCCGTGTGTCCGTATGTGCGGATCTCGTATCTTCGATCACGATAACGAGTGAAATACTTCACTTATCGAGTTGGTTTTCTTTTTATAGGCGTCAGTATTTTAAAGAATAGAAGCCTATTACTTTTCACGGTATAATTCGATGTAGTTTAATTATTATTTAATAAATTAAATATCGACTGTTTTTTTTTAGTACTGTGGTATATCTATATATATTGTGATGCACCTAGTGCATCCAGCAGGTGACGCTACTTGTTATATGAGCGCTATCTATTACGAGAGCGCGAATTCAAATGAAATATTTACAAATAATCTCAATTTTATTGTAATGAATGGGATTATGAGGCGTGCACTTTGGATTTTCCAACTATTTCGATAAACTTTAAATTTTGATTCGGAGCAATAATTGCAGAAGTTAAAGTAAACCAAGCTTTGATGTAAATAAAACCACAAAAACACAAATTTTATCGTAGATTTTCCGTTTCTTGTGCTGTTCATTAAGATCCACCTCTAAACAAGAATATTTTAAAACTGTAGATAGCGTTTAACATCTACCTTGCATGGTGTATAGCACCAGGACGCTTAAAAAAAATTTTCTGATTTGGACTATCATCAAGAATTATTGAGGATAATTACCGGAGTTTCTTATAATCATTCCATGGGTGAAAAATCTAATAGCACATAACTTATAAATTGTAATAATGATTTTTTGAACGTCTAAGTACACGTGAGTATCTCCAAAGCGGCTAACTCAATGATAAAAGTGTAAAAGACCTTTTTTGTAGAGCGTTAAATTCTCTAAAAAAATATGCGATGGGCATATTTATATGAGGTATGAATGCCGAGCTATAAAAATAAAGAACAAAGAAACAATTATTGTTCTCATGTTATTTAAATCGGAAATGGAAAATTATAAACAGGCACCTCTAAATTTTAATATCAAGATCTCCGCGTTAAACCGGCTTCTTTTCTCACCTGCCTATAAATTTTCAGCTTGTTTTTTCGTTGAAAAAAAAGTCACCTGAAAATGAAACACCCTAATACATACATACATACATACATACATACATGCATGCATGCATGCATACATACATGGTGACAACATCGCGGGGGTAGTCAGAGAAGCTTCCTATGACCTTAAAACGTCGAGATTTGATGAAAACTCGATTTTTGCAAAACGGGGTAAAACCAATAACTTCTCAAGTATTGAAAATTTTCGATTTTCTTTGTGGGAAGTTCGAAATTATCTAATTTATGTTAAAACAATGAAAACGGTATGAGGTTTCCGTAGTTCTGTTCTAATTTTGACAGTAAACACTAGTAGCAGCAAGAAATATCCTCAGCGCAAAATTATATAGCTTTTACTTCAATAATATAACTGAATCATTTCATAACTTCTGAAATAGATTCGTTATTATCTCACTTGATAGCTCTGGTTGCTATATCATTATTTTGATAATTCCGACAGCAGTATCGATTATTCATCCTTCTACACCTAAGTTGTATGTATTGTGCTGTTTATGGTTGAAAATTTACTTTGACTTGTTTTATGTCTGTTAATTCGTTGTTGTTTGATAAACATTGAATTATCCATTATGAACTTCGATTTCATAGATGTTGTAATTTATGAAAAAAGTCAGGAATTAAGACGAGCTTCTAAAAACTTACAAATGTTATGACAAAAATAACAATTAATGATTTTTAATAGGAAAAAAAAAATGTTTTTGAATTTCAAAAATCAAAAAAAAAAAAGTAGCCACGGAGGTCCCACGGCCGCAACCACCTGAAGAATTGCGGAGTAGATAGTAGTTTGTACACAAATTTTCAGGAAAATCAAAATATGTATAATTTTTGGAAAACGACTTTAGATTTAAAACTCGAAAATAACGCAAAATAATTTTTCGAAAAAATTATTCGTATTTTTTTCTCAAAAGTACGTGGAAAAACGAAACTTTTTTATTCTTTGAGTTTTTTTATTTAAACCATTTTTTAAAAAGTTATAAGCAAAAAATCATGGAGAGCGGTTTTTTTTCTAAATTTCACATCTTTTGAACCAATGATAAAAAAAATCTCAAAATTTAGGATGAATTTTCTGATGAGTACTAATAGATATCAAAAAACAAAGGAAATTAAACATTCTAATTTGTAATGTAATGTAATTAAGAAGTGATGGATACATCGGTAGTATATTTGCTGTGAATAAAAATTCAATAGCAAAGCACACACGTCAACATAAACAAAAGCTTGTAAGTTTTACGACAAACCAGTCGATCTTATTTCAATTAAACTATTTAAAGTTTTAAATTCTATTTAGATCTTTGGAATGTCAATGAATGCGGCAAAAATGACTCAAGGAAAAGTTGTAATTAAAATCAAAAAAGAATACCTTTGTTTGCGAAACACTGGATGCAACCAGAGAAGTCGATTTATTATTTCCTTTTTCATCAGAACCATGAATTTGTTGAAATGTTTTTAGTTTTTCAATTGCCTCACCAAGATGATGTTCTAGTTTATCATTTCTTGCACGAACTTTATTTAATTCATATTGTAAATCATCAACCTGGTTTCTTAATTCAGCCGTGAGCGTATCTTTTCCAGTAATTGTGTCTTGCAGCTCAGACATCTATAATTATCACAAGTTACTCGAGTATTTTAAAATGAGGTTGAAAATATTGAAAACAAAGGTACATACTTTCAACGACATTGCGTGATATTTTTCATGAAGCTGGAGGTTTATAGCTTGCAAATTACGGTTTTCTGCTTGAATTTCTATATTCGTCTTTTTAATAACTTCGTCAATTTGTAAAGTTTCTTGAAATAAAATTTTTATCATGAATATAAAATTGTGTGGTAAAATTAATTTTTTACAAATATTAACAAACCTCCACTATATTCGCCTTTCAAAGCGAGAGATATTTTTTCATTTCGTTGTGATAATCGATCAAATGCCTGTACAACTTTAGAAACAGCGCGTTTCGATACTTGTACTCGGTGTGCCAATTTATCATTTAATTCCTCTTTATCCCAAGAAGATAGTTGCATTAAAAAAGATGTTGTTGCTTCTGACTCATCTGAAAAGTATTAAATAATTATATTCAATTTGCGTCAAAATGAATTTAATAAGTTACTTTTATTTTCTGATTCATCGGCAGTTTCAGCATCAAATCGTTGAAGCAATACACGAATATCTTCATTTAATTGATTCCAATAACGATTGACAACATTTAATACTGCGTCATCTTGCATCTGTCTTTTTTCTAGTTGTTCTATTCGTTGACGAAGTTCTGTTTCTATGCGATGCCGCTGTTCTAATCTCTATTAAGGAAAAAAACACATATACATACATACATATATTATTATTATTATTATTATTATTATTATTATTATTACTATTATATTATCATTATTATTATTATTATTATTATTATTATTATTATTATTATTATTATTTTGTTATTAAATGCTCAGGGGGATTATCCCCGGAGTCCGATTCTCCGAGGGCCCAGCCTGAGCTCCATCCGTTACTGCTGGACCACTCCGCACAACAAGGCGGTTAGTGATCACAGCAGGCCAAAGTCATTTCCCTTAAGAGACGGAGAGAACCAAGTATAACAGCCTTCTGCATCCTAACTGCCAAGAACTCAGCTTTTGATGAGCAAGCTGGAACTTTGGCAAGTGAGGATACAAAAGACTGTTTCATCCCTCCAGGACGCCAACAATCAGGACGACAAGCTTGACACGGTAACCTGGGTAAAGTTTGCCAATTTCAAACAGGAGATCCTGATATATTTGTCTTTTGTGCTCTTCTTTGGCTGAGATGTTGTATTCAGCCGGGGCCGAGAACTCAATGACATAAATGTCACGAGTGGCCTTGTCGAAGAGCACAATATCAGGTTTGTTGTGATCTATCCGCCGGGTTGTTGCAAATGGCATGTTCCAATAAATTTTGCAACTGTCATTCTCAACAACCTGGGGAATATCTCCTGGCAGATAAGGCAGCACTGGTGTCACGTCAATACCGTAGCAATGACGAAGATAGTAGTACAGTACTCTCAGGGCAGCATTGTGACGCTGGATATATGCACCTCTCGCCAGCACAGGACATGCCGACAAAAGGTGCATAAGCGTCTCCGGATGTTGTCTACACCTCCTACAGGAAGTGTCCGGAAGCTGCACCTGGAGCACCTTGCTACGGTACTCAAGAGTGTTAATGACACCATCTTGGCAGGCAAATATGAACCCTTCAGTCTCGGACATCAGGCCAGCTGACTTTAAGAAGGAAAACGTCAGCTGGGTGGACAAGCCATGATCACGCACGTGTTTAAAGAACACGCTGTGCATGGACTTGTCCATCAGTTCGCCAAGGAGTAGTTTTTCCTCGGCGTTCCTGATGACGCTCTTAAATTCCTCCTTTCGGAGTTCCATAAGAGCGTTTATTTCTCCAAGACCAAGGGTTCTTGCCGCATATATTGCTGCCTTATACAAGAATGACCCCTTATGCGCATTTTCATGTTTATGTACAATTTGCATAAGAAAGTCATCCTCGTCTGCAGTGAAATTGACAACTTCGTGTGTTAAACCCAGGACCAAACGGTCGTGAAGCCGCTCCAAACTCTGCAAACCTCTCCCACCGATGGACCGGGAGAGGTATAATCTGGCGACTGATGAATTGGGGTGCATGCTCCGATTCATATTAATGATCTTACGGGTTTTGATGTCGAGATCTCGTAAATCCTTTCGGGCCCATTTCAGGACACCGAAAGAGTATAGTAAGACTGGGACAGCGAGCATATTAGTAGCTGAGACTTTATTTTTGCCGGAAAGTTCGGAGGACCAAATTTTCCGGAGTCTCCTAACATACTCGCTCCGGATTATAATAATAATAATAATAATAATAATAATAATAATAATAATAATAATAATAATAATAATAATAATAATAATAATAATAATAATAATAATAATATACATTAGTAAACATATTTCATCTGTACCGATATTTATTAATGGATAGTTAACCTAAAGTTTATAAAATTACCTGGGCAAGCTTTTTGTTCTGAAACTGTAATACTTTCATATCCATTTCTTCCAACGTAGAAATCGATCCAATGAGAATCGGTTCAAACTGAACTTTTTTTATAGGCGGTTGAGACATTGAATCCCCATTATCAGCAGAACGTTTCGACATCTCTGCGACTGTTTATAATTGCTTTGAAAATAAATGTGGATTAAAAAAAACTTTTTTCTTTTAGCTTAAAATTAATATTATGACGATAAAACTTTACATAAAATTCAAAAAGAATTAATTGCAACACATTGAAAGAAAAGCTAACTTGATTAAGCAAAAATAATTTCTGAGCAGTTTTTGATTTTTTAATTTATCATGGTTTCAATATTCTCAACTCAAAATTTTTACTACCTATAATCAATAACTATTCATGCTGGATTCAAAGTATATAAACGTTAGACAATAAAATCAAATTATTTCAAGTTTTCGTATAAAATAAAAATATTGCAAACACATTATCATTTTGAAAGTTTCTAGGTTATACACTAACCTGACTATGGTTCGCGTTTACTTGGGGTACCCCTATAATCTATCCAAGAAATGATATAAAAGCAAAGCCGCTAGAAGTCATAATATTAAACGTAGTATACGTATTCAAAATACTTGACCAATCAGTACTTTCAAGAAAATGGAAAAAAAAATATTTTTAACCATCAAAATTTGTTGAAACTCAATATGTTCAGGTTTATAAAAACAATTTTTTGCAGTTTTTTTTCTCTTTTGCAACTAGAAGGATTAATAATTATAGATGTAATCAATGATATGTTGTTATTAATTTTAACATAATTTTGATTGTCAAAATTGAATCCATCAAATGAAATTAATTAATAAATTTATACGGATGTTACCGAGAGTCAGCATTAAAACTATCGTTCTTTCGAAAAAAATTTTTTTTTTCAGTAAACTAAGATGAAATATGTAACATTCATTGTATGTAACAATAATTATAAAAAAGTACTGTGTGATTTGCTAAAACAAAATTACATATTAATTAAAAAAATATATATATATTAAAATCACACCTAGAAGTATCGTAAATATCTATTTGAACAATTTAGTTACTAATATAAATAATAATCATATTAATAATGTAGATAATAATGCCTTCATGAGATTAAAACAAATAGTAAATAATTACCTTCGAAATAGTAGTAAATGGTTTAGTTTTCAAAATTATGATAATAATTTATGCTCTCACCAATTAACCTTCAATGGTTAATTAATATAACTTTAAACCATTTGTCTTGGCATACAATAAATCATTTTTATTTCTATCAGGATCATAATGCAAGTTGAATTATTTTTTATCGCATCGATTATACGTAACTCGCTATTAACAAGACCAGTAATAAAAACAAATTGAAACATCAAGAGGTTAGCTTATATAAAAACACATATTTTATTGCAAATTGAAAGATAATCAAGCTCAAAGCAATATTTGGCAAGTTAAATGATCTACGAAAGGAAAGATGTTGTTTTTTTGTTGTTCTAAGCAGCAAATCGCGTCGAAGGTCCGCCAGTCCAGTTCTTAAATATTCCTAGTTCTTCAAAAAAATAATTGATTATAGTGAGTATTGTGATGCACCTAGTACATCCAGCAGGTGACGCTACCTGTTATTAGAGCGCTACGAGAGTCCGAATTCAAATGAAATATTCAAATACTAAATATATGATTAAAATTAATTAAATTTTATATGAGAAGGAAATATTCAAATCATTTATTTAATGCTTTTACTCTTTTAAACATCTTTTAGTTAACTCTGTCTTATTTATAAAGAGAAATAAAATAAAAATTTATATTTCGGTACAAAAGGACATTGTAACCGAATTCTTTGAACCTATAAAAAGTACTTGAGTAATTCCAGGACTATTCCTCGCCACATGAAACTTGAAACTTTAGGAGGAAAAGTCGTAAAAGACACAAGTGAAATTCAATTGACCTTTGTTCTAAAGTAACAAAGAATAGTACAAGTTATATGTAACCAAACAAAAAAATAAGATTGTTAAATAACATTTATTACTAAGTGTGATTTTATATAATATTGCAGTTGAACAAAATTAAGTTAAAATAATTAATAATTATTTTTCTGTATTTAATTTATAATTAACTGATAATTAGATATAATATGATAAATAAGAGTTTATAAAAATAATATTATTGAATGATAATAATGCCTTTTCTTTTATACATGTCAGTAATTAAACTGATTTCTAATTTTATTAGAAAATCCGATGGTAGATCGATAGAAATAATATTTAATTCAAGTTATAAGGCGTCTATTATATGCTGTAAAAAATTTATTATATCAAGTATATTTTTATTTTAAATAAATATAATTTATGTTCGAATACAAAGGGACATTGTAGTCGAGTTCCGAGAAACCTTAGGTACTCAAGACTCTGAGAAAAAGGTACCTCGCGGCTTTTGAATCATTCTGAAACCACTATGTAAGGGGGCGTCCATAATTACGTGAGGTGTTTTTTTAAATTTTCTGCCCCTCCCTATCCCCTGGTGAGATGTCGTGAGATTTTATTCAACCCCCTCCCCCATCCGCCAATCTCACGTGAGATTTTTCAAAATGTGAGTTTCTTACGTAAACGCGTTGGATTGTTATTGTAAAAAGAAAAAAACAAATTTGCTTCATGCTTTTATTTACGACTATTTAAGACGAGTAATCAATATTGCTGAGAGTTTAATTATAAGTGTAAAAAAAATTTAACTCTCGTTCATCGAGTCGCGCGTTCAGCTGACAGTGGCGCGAAAACAAAGGACGGGTTACACTGTACCGTAAATTCAGATTAAATTGAGCTATTTGGTATAAAACAAATATAGTGGTTTGACAATGAGTAAATGTATAACGTCGAAGTATGAATGAAATTATTTTCTTTCGAACGAATTAATAAATGATCTTAATCGTATTACGATTACGCTTAAGATTAAATCTTAAGCATGTACAATCTGGATTAAATGGACCAAAATAGTATAATTTTTTTTTGTTTCAATCAGAAAAAAAATTGCGTGATATTTGCCGAGACCCCCCCCCCCTTAAACACCTCTCGTAATTTATGGACGCCCCCTAATGTATTTGTTTGTGTTGAGTTTATAACTTCATTATACGTTGCAATATTTAATTTAACTGAGAATAAACAATGATTTTAATTGAATCAACTAACTATTGGTTACCCTTATTTATTAGTTTTAATTAAATTAAGGGCAGATAGATCCGTACATGAGACTCCTCTTCACTCTACGGTACTACGAATTCTACAAGAAGAAAATAACTCTGCCCTGAAGATTTAGGTTGAGTCGCTGATCAACAATGCCACTATGCAGGAGAGAGCTGGATGAGTTGGTCGGACTAGAACTAGTAAGTGCTCCATGCTCTACACTAAAAGTACGCATTATTTGGCTGCGATGGATGATGATGAGAATTTGGCGAATTTAAGAGCGATCATGGCTGAGTTTTCGCTGGATCCTCATTTTGCTAAGATGCTGATCGCGTCGTGTAATCACAACTACAACAATGAAATTCTTACCATCATTGTTATGTTAATTACTGATCGCTAAAAAGTGGAGACAACGTACAACAGCGGTTAAGTCGGATTATGAACAAATTTTCACTGAAAAAAACATCCACTAATTTTACGTCTAAGGATTATTATATAAATAGAAGAAAAGGTTTGTTCATACAGGTAGCATATTTTGAATGAACAGGACACTATTTAACAATTAAAAACAATTAGATGGTAATTACACCCCAGTGTAATCGCACCGCAATACTACAACCTTCAAAACTTCCTTCAATGCGAAAACTTGCAATCAAAACTAAACTTTCAACAGTTCCAAGGTTTCTAAAATACCATTTTTCACAAATTAGTTGATTTGTATATTTTTAATTAATATTCAGTTGAATAAATATTTATAAAACTTAAGACAACACCGAATGATACTAAAGTTAGCCGACGTTTTTAATTTTTTGATTTGTTTTTAATAATTAAATTAGAACAAAAATATATTTTTTAAAAATTGCACTCACAGTTTTTCAAGTTTTTAACAAATGACATTTTTTTTTCCTTTTTTTTGTAGTCATTTTTTCAATAAAAAAAAATTTTTTAATTTTTAAATGTCTGCTAACTTTTCATCAACACCGATCCCAATAAGGATCCATTATATACTATTGTACATTGATACAAATATATTAGAATAATTATTAAACGTAAATAATTTTTAAAGTATAATTGTTGAAGGTCAACAATAGCGAACTTTTGTAAATGTACTGAAACTCATGTAAAAAAAAAATAAAACCATTGCAAAAATAAAATTTTTATTTTACCAACAATTGTATTCATTCTCGTCTGTAAGGTAAAAGATCCAGTCATTAACACTGGCCTAGTTATTGACACTTGCAATTTTACTCTAATTAAAAAAAATATATATATTAACTCTAATAAATTAATAAATATAATCTTTGAATTATAAATTGAAAAAAAAATTGGTTTCTTGAGAACATTTAATTTTTTTAATCAGAACAAAATTGCAAATGTCAAGCAACTAGGCCAGTGTCAACTACTGGATCTTTTACCTTATGTGGACATGTGAATAAACGAAAAAGTTAGTTCATAGCAAATATTTTATTTTTAAGTTAAAATAGCTATTTTTTAAAACTCGGGAAAAGTTAACGATTACAAACACTGACCCAAACTTGTCTGAATTTCAACTTTATTTATTATTTAATTTTTTCATTCTCAAATTATTTAGTCAGATAACTCATTTCATAACCTATGTATATATATATATATATGTATATATATATACTAAAAATTATGTCAAGATCATAAACAAAAGATTTGTTTTTAAAAGGAGTTAATTTTAATTCACTCTTACACAACTACTTTCCTTTTGTCCCTTTACAAATCTAAGCAAAATAATTAGATAATGAAATAATTGAAAATTGCTTTATTCTTGCAAGTTACTTAAAATTTTTGTAAAAGGTTTAAAAATAAAAACTTAAATATTAATGAAATTTTTAATCTCACACACACACACACACACACGCGCGAGAAACGTGCATATTTCCGTAATTAATTAACTATGTTATTGTCAGATGGCACTATAACTAATATCTTAAGTCGTGTAGCGGGAGATTGAAAGTTTTCGCCAAATATTAATTTTTTTGAGATAAGCCGACTGTCATAAAATTGGATAATTTTCACTGTATTTGATATAAAAAAATATTTTTTCTATCAATAATCATATTTGAATTATATGTAAGCTTGTTTTAATCCCAAGTCTTGTGGTGGAAAAGACTTATGGAGAAGATTACTGCGCATGCGCGACAAAAATTAATTAACGTGGGATAAAAAAAGTTTATAATTAAATTAAAAGGTAATTAATGCCGAACAGATGTTTTTTTTCGGACGAACACATAAGAGATAGTTTTAAAGTATAAAAAAAAAAAAAAAAATTGAAAAAATCTATAGTTGGCGCTAACGTGAGATTAAATTTTTGAAAATTAAAAAAAAAAAAAATAAAAACGAACAAAAAAAATTTTTGATCGAACATTGAAGAACAGTTGAAGAACAATTGAATTAGCCAAAAAAATTAATAAAAAATTAATTACCCCCCGCTAAGTTAAGACAGCCACCGGAAAGAACACCTCACTGAATTTGGCACCAAAAAATAAATTTTTTTAACTTTTATTTAAACAATCCGATTGTCCGTCGTTTGTCCGTCAATGTCCGATGTAATTGTTTATTTGTCCGATAATTGTTTATTTATAAACAATTAAACAAATTTTTACTTGCAAGATAGCACTTTCTTTATCAAATCGATTAGTTTTTTTTTTCATTTGATCAGTAATTATTTTTTATTGATTGTCCGATCAATATTTTTATTTGTCCGATTGTTTTTCTATTTTTAATTAATTTTTTTGTGAAATTAATTTTGAATACGTAATTGTTATTGCGCATGCGCGAAAGTATATGACGTCACAGCAAGGACTGCCATATTTATTTACATCTATTGTGAGAAGAGCGTTCTATTTGATGATTATAATTATTATTATTATTATTATCAATGTTGTTGTTATTATTACTTTCAGTTTCAAATAGTTTTGCAAACTAACTTACGCACAAATCGTAAGATCTGTAATTACTTATGATTTTCCAGGAGACTAACTTACGCACAGATCAATAGAAACTCCTTTCATATTTTTTTGTATTAATTATTCCTAGTGATTATTAATTATTTTATTATTATCGTAAACTATTATTATTTTTGTGTCATTGAAATCTGGTCTGGAAGTACTGAGATGATTGTTATCTTTTTACTTGAATTTAATTTTTTTTTTTTTCCTGACATAGTAATCCATAGACGCTATGAAGTTATTGTTGAATAAAAAAATTAAACACATAATAGAGGATAACAATTAATTATAATAACAATGATAATATCAAAGTTTTTTATAAGTAATATTAATGAATAATCTAATAATATTGAAGAGAATTTATATAAACAAATTTGTCACTTGCATATCGATAGGGAGTTTACACGTAGCTTTGTGATATGTAATATGTCGTGCACGGTTAAATTTTAATTAAAAATAAAATTCCGATGCGCAGCATGGGTTATAATAGGAAAACGCATCTCATCAATTTTATATATGTGGCATACCATATCATGTTATCTCGATGGGGATTTTGCAGTTGACTGGTGGAAATTGATACAAACAAACAAGTAATTGATCTGTAAATTACTGGGAATTAATTATTAAATCACACAAGGGTTAAAAAAAAAATATATTGATAAATAAAGGTAGTTTTTGAGTCTCCCAATTTAAAAAATTGGTGTTTATTGTAAACTAATTTTATGAAACTTATCTAAGAAAAAAAATAAACAAAAAAAAAGAATACTATTAAACACGTTCTAAATAAGTGGTGAGCAAGTGCGAGCGAACGCGAGGGTGAGAAAGAATAGAACGAGTATTAAAGTGAGCGAAATAATTAAAAAAATGAAGATAAATATGAATAAAAATTAAAATATTAATGAATCAATTGTATTACAAAATAGTTAAAGGAATAAACGAGACAACGACGAGACCTCTGCTAACGGGTACATTCTAGGTACTCTGACTGTGTTAGATATATTAAGAATAGCTGATAATTATTTTTTGAAAACTGATAAGAGAAAATGAATAAACAAATGTTTTTAAAGAAAATAATAATCTTAAAAACGACTGAAGGTACGTGTCAAAACACATAATCGTTTTTTTTTCCTCATTACTCAAACAAATGCTCACTTGCTTAATTTATTGTTATGATTAGTATTATTTATATTAATATTATTATTATTATTTTCTCGCAGTTTATTATTAAATTTTTATTGTACTATACATGGTATTTGAGGATTTTCGGTTAAATTTTCGTATTAAAAATAATAATTTAAAAAAATTTTTTTATGAACAATAAAACTTAATTAATCAAGAAACATTTTTGGTTTTTTCATAAAACAGTTATTAAATCATCTTCATACTTGCAAGCAATTATATTATTTTATAATTTTTTTTCCGTTTAAACGTCGATTAGTTCGAAGCAAATATTGTTATCAACAAAAGTAGGTAATTGGGAACAAATATCTCGAAACAAAACAGTGCTTCAGACACATACAAAAATATAAAGAAAATATCAGTGCTTTCACTAATTCAAGAAAGTAATAAAATTTGTAAAAAGTTATTTAAATTATTCAGGCATTTCATCTATTTTATAAAAGATAAGTGCGACAGAGCAAGTATATATATATATATATATATATATATAATATATATATATATATATATATATAGCAAAAATTAATCTAAGATCTGAGATTAATTGCTCGGTTGATTATAAGAAAAATTTGGATGTAGAGTGGAACTAACTTTAGAAATTTTAAATAATTCAAGAACTTAATCATTATTTAAGCACTATTATACAAATAATAATATGATAGCGAATTTTTTTTTTAACTTTGTCATTTTTCAAATAATATAATTCTATGACCTTATGTAAAGTACACCATGAGGTGTTATTGATAAATTTTCTCCTACCATTTCAGGTTTTTTCGCATTATCATTGTACGATATCCAAGAACCAGATACTCTTCTACAATACGCGATGTAGTGGAAAGTAGAATATCCTACTACTCCGGATAATCTAAAATTTAATAAGTGATTATTATTCATAATATACAACAGAAAATTTTAATAATTTTACAAAAAGCTAGTATTTAACTATAAAATATATCACTGTCATGAAAACTTAACATGTCTACCAAATTTCCGCCCAATAACTAGAGTTAAAATGAGTGAAATATTGTATACACAATTCAAAGGCATGTGTATAAATAAAGTTAAATAAGAGCTTTTATTAAAAAAATATATTTATTTTTCAAAATATTCTACGAACCGATAACGAAGATTGTCTGCACATCCATTAGCTTCTAAATTTAAATAAACTGGCAATTCTCGTAGTTTACACGACCGATTTCTGTCTCTCCATGCTTTCTCACGTCCAGCTCTATGTAGATAAATAAATTCGGCGTTCTTTTAGAGATTTTTTTATTGCCGTGACAATATTGACAACGCATATTATAAATACAACTGTGAAAATCTAATGCTTTCTCTAGTGCACCAAAGCCGCTTCGGATAATTGTTGAATGATTTACAGATAAAATTGTTACACTCTTAGCATTATCATTATTGATGCACTTCGGAGTTGGGCAAGAAATTTTTTCAAAAACACTCGGTTCGCTAGCAAAAAGCCGAGCCCATAAAGAACTAACATTATCTTCTCAGGTAATAACTCGTGATAGAGGTACAGCCCCATGATTTTCATCCGTAATTTTTTGTTGTTTTTTTTCAGTTTCCTTATAAAATGGATATAAAATCTCCAACATTTTTTTATAAATATTATTAGTCAGACCTTCATTTATAAATTCATTTGTAAAATTTAACATAGGATTTTTTGAACTTGTACAGAATTCTCGAAAATTGGTAACTTGTAAAGCGCAATCGAAAAGTAGCTGTGTATCGTATCGAAAGGACACGTATTGCGAACGATCCAATCATAACCTTGGAAACGCACAGGTTTACAAGAATTGCCATTTTTTAATAAATGTACCTTGAATTTTTTAGAATTAATATCATTCACCAATTTTATTTCCGGGAAATCTTGAAAATATTTTCCTTCATTTATTTTTTCTTGCGTAACTTTTTTTACAGCAGCGGATAATGTTTTTTTTTTTTTTTTCTTTAATATTTCGTGGCATTTCACTTTTTAAACTATAATCATGATCTTCAAAACGATTTATGTGTATATCACTTAAAGGACTACGATTTAAATTGTTCTTATTTTCCAAGCTATTTATTTCAATATCATTTAGATCACATCCAATATCATTTAGAAGATCACATCTAATATCATTTAGAAGATAACTTCCAATATCATTTAGAAGATCACTTCCAATAACATTCATAAGATCACAACCAATATCATAGGAGGCTCCAACTTCCAGACTCTGATTATAGTTCTCTAAGTCATGAGAGCTATCTTCAATATCATAATCAGAATGTTCAATATTATTATTATAATTATCAGTACTACCATCGATATCAATACCACTGGAATGTTTATCTTTATTTGTTATAAGTGGATAATTAAAATCATGTTTAATCTTCTCATTAAATTTGATTTTATCTTCATCAGACGTATCCATAAGCATCCAATCATATTTTTCTGGTTGAGTTCCTTTTCCCATCCAGTTGTCAAATTCATCATTTTTATTTTTTTGCTCAGTTACATCGCTTAAATTATAATCCAAATCGTTCGATAAATTATTGCTATCAATATGAAAATTATTGTCATCATTACCAAGACTATTTTTGTTCATATCAGGCGTATCCGTATCCAATGAATGAATTTTTTTTTTTCCGGACTTTTGAATAAATTATCATCAAGTTTTTCTCTAGAAATTTTGAAATTTAGTTTGTTATCAATTCCAAAAAGACGTGTTTCTGAAGTTGATTTTTCTTCATTGTTATCAGATGCTAGTGTCACATCACCATCCAAATTACTGTTAAGTAAATTAGTTTGACTTAGATCAGGATTATTGACATGTTTACTAATGAATTTAGTTAATTTTGCTCTGAATAAGATTACTCCATTAAGAACATAATCAATATGTAATTTTAAAAATGTATAACATCAGTTGGCAATTTCACTTTATGTTTTAAAACCATTCTAAGATCTTTGAAGTCTTCTTCAATGTAGCTTGACGTTGCTCTTAAGTTCGAATTGGGAATGCAGACGTTACTCCACAGAGGGAATTCTACAGCAATCTCCATTAAAGGCTTCTCTAATGAAGGTATGTAAAAACAATTTAAATTTTCACCCTGCTTGATGACATTTTTCGAATTCTTCAACAAGTTCCTGAGAAACGTCGAAATAGACAACAAATCATCTTCATCATTATTTAATAAAACTTCTTTAACCTCGATGTCTTCAGGATTAACTTCAATTTTGTCAATCTGTTCAGTTATATCTAATAAAAATTTATTAATTTTTCTGCATGTAATAAAATTTTCCAACTCTGATCTAGCTTCAATAGGCGATATGTTTTTACCTTTGACGTCAACAACACTGTCTTCGTGTGCAACATTGCAAATTATTAAAATTAATAATAAGATGCGTTGAAAATCATCTAAATTTTTACCGTCAATTAGAAGACATATACACCGAGTGTAAAATTATTTTATTGATGGATGTAATACGGACTTGAAGCACTTCCAACCGGTAATTGAGTGCACAAAATGAGCTGCATCTAATCTAATATAGGTGTTAATTTGAGTTTTTTTTTTGTTTGTGTAAATTTTTAAAGCATATTTCGATATATGTTTTTAAAGGCATTGAATTGAATGCACTGGACATAGCATTTAATTGTGCACGTGATCCGTCCGAGACCGCTTCATGAGGATGCTTAGCTCCCAAATGAAGCCATTTAACTAACCATAGTCGAATAGTTTCCGCATCGTGAGCTGCTGATACCATCTGCCACACAGATTGTGAATTTTTATCAAAATTGACGACGATTTGGTAAAGAAATACATATTTACTTTTTTCACCATCAGGAAAGACTATTTTACGGACAAATTTCCCCGTGGCATCAATAGAGATCGAAGAAAAATTTTTGTGAGTACGACAATATTCTTTATAGCAATGCATCTGAGTTAAACTGCCATAAAAAATAAAGAATGGTGACCTGGATATAACATGAATGGAATCTTTATAGTTAGGAAGCGCCTTGAGTCGATCAATAGCTTCAAAAACATTTTTTTTATCAATTGGCTTTACACCTAATTCAGCATTTATAAATTCTTTTTTAGCTTGATATAAGACATTTGATTGAGGTAAAAAAGGGCAGCCAGTATCACCAGCTTTTAATAGTTATCCTGCTGCTTCTTTTCTATATCCAAGAACACCAAGATTTTTAACTTTTTTACTGATAACTTTTCTTCTTTCTCCTCGAAGAGGTCTCTGAAAATCTTCGTGATCATCATTCCGAGTATCACGACACTTTATCGTAATGAACACCGGACCTTCTTCACCAGGATCATATTTAATAAAACCAAATAGACGATTCCCACATTTTTTACTTTTACAGTAACCATAAATGGAAAGGTAATTATCTCCGTTCATACTTACAACACTTTTCTTAAACATAAAGGAGCATTTCAAACGATACTGTTCCCAAAAAGCGAATGCAATAACATCTGTCCAAGCGTTTTTGCGTAATTCAAGATGCTGATGTCCACTACTGTCAATATTTTTTATTATAATTTTATTCCATGCTTCTCTAAAAATCTCCACATCAAAATCTTCAATTTCATTAGAATCATGAACATACCAGTTTTCGGGGACATAATTTTTGTCATTTTCATCATCATCATTGTCACTGTCGCTACCAATACTTTCATTCAGATTGTCACGATTCAAGTCATCATCATCATCGTCATTAACATCAGATTTTTTAGAATTTTCAGAAAAATAACCACATTCTTGCTGAGCAATAGTTAAAATCTTCTTTCTGTCTTGACGAACATTAACACGAACACAATCACTAGACCATTTATTTTCCAATTCATTGGATATTATTTGCCAAATTTCCGAAGACCATGGTGGTAAGTCAGGAACAAAATATTTAATATATTTCTTTAAAACCTGTACTGCTGACTCTACAGATACATATCGACGACGTCCCATCATCAATCCAGCAATTAAAATCTGAAAAAATATGGATTATTAAAACATGCTGATAATGGTTAACTAAAATATTTTAGTAATAAATTACTTTGTTAGATAAATCCGTATAGGTTTCGATTGATTCAATTATAAAAATAAAAATAATATTTCAAATACTTATAAAGATAACTTTGAAAAAAATTTTTAAAATAAAATATCAAAAAATTTATTGAAAAATAAAATTTAATTTACTATACGAAAAAAAACGATGCTTTGTTCACAACAATTTTACACGCGGTAAATAGAAATATTTAAGAAAGGCTAAGCTTCCATTGATTGTCTTTTGTTTAATGATAATAATAATAATCATCATAATAATGAAGAAAAATAGTATCTATCCATAAAAATATTGTCGAAAACTGTCATACCGACTAATGATTGATTTCGTTCTTACTTATGATTATGATAAATGTTTGTAAAATTATTTAATTGATAAAGAATAATCAAATAATTAAAAAAAAAAAATTTGTAAATAAATTAAAATTAATAAAAAAAAATTTTTAACAAAATATTCTTTAAAATATTTATAGTCTTCGAATTAATAAGTATCATAAAGTATAAATTTTGTTATAAAGCTTAGATATTTATATAAATATATAAAATTTAATCGGTAATAGTAATATCAAATTTTTTTTATAAACAAAACCTATAAACTACTTTATAAATTTATATCGTAAATAAAAAATGTTGAATCAATGAATCTTATATTTTATGAATTAATGAAAACGAAATAGGAACGTATAATTTTTTTGTTTGCAATAAAATACTTTAAATATTATGGACAATAATTTATTAAACATTTATCTATTATGTAATTTAACGTTTTATCCTCTTACGTATTAATTACTCATTATTTATTATTAAATCAACGAAAAGAAAAAGAATATTTAAAATGTGATAGAAAGATTCTTAAAAAAATTATATTTTTTACCTTTTATTAGAATTATTTTTTCTATAACCGAATAAAATTATCAATACTTACTCCAAGCATCATTGAAATACGTATAGCTAATATTTTATCAGGCTTCTTTAGTATACAATTCGCTTCGTATTTTTCGAGTAAATCTTAAAAAAAAATGAATAAATTCAATAAATTTATAAAAAAAAAAAAAAAATAACCAACATATTAGATCACCAAAATATGTTATTCACCGACACGATGATGCATGCTTCTTTTTTATGTTCCAGTATGAATGAAGTATGTACTCACTTCGTAAGTTCAACAACGCATGACATGATTCTTTATTTACATACAAATTCTCCTGAAAGCTTTCTCTTGCCTTTTGTTCTTTAGGTTTTTCAAAGCTTCGCAGACACAGTAATTTTACAACCTCTAATTCGCAGTTGACACTTTCTAATTAAATTTTTCTTGGAATACGTTGTCGTTTGATTTGATATGTCAAATACACCTTGAAGTCATCTTAATGTTTATCGTGTACTCATTTATGCCTTCAAATAAATTAAAATATACTAATGCTTGATATTTTATGAAATTGAGATTTATTGAATCTATCAAGTTGAACGTTAATTATTTGTGTTAAAACATAATGATTAGCAATATCTCAATCATTATCAACAGATCGCCTTAAGTGGATCCCCTATTTTCTACTGGATTCTAAAAATTAGGTATACATATATAGATATATATATATTTTTTTTTTCTTGAGTAGTTACCATTAAAAATTAATCCCCCAAACGATTTTTCAAAATATATATTTTAACAATAATTTTTGTTATGATGAAAATTTAGAATACAATTAATAAAAAAATAAGTTTTAAATCAACCGTTACTGATAAATTCATGAAATTTTTAGGATTTATTGTTAAATATCTATATTGTAATAAAATATTAATAATTTAAAATTATATCTGTATTATTATTTTGTTAATTAACTTTTGAGTGAACAAGTGAAAATTTCATTGAGTTCTTGGTAAAAAAAAAATGAACTCTTTTTATCCAGCACATGCATTATTCATTTATTTATAGATATTTAACAATAAATCCTGAAAGTTTCATTAATTTATCAATAACGGTTGATTTAAAACTTATTTTATAATTAAATGTATTCTAAATTTTCATCATAACAAAAGTTGTTGTTAAAATGAATATTTTAAAAATTTTGTGGGGGATTAATTTTTAATGGTAACTACTCATGAAACATATTCCTACCTAATTTTTAGAATCCAGTAGAAAATAGGAGGTCCACTTGACGTGATCTTGCTCTTATATTATTAAAAGCTTTTATTCAACTTTAATTGTATATAAACCTCAGAATCTTACAATCAATATTTCACCCACTTTTACTGAAACTGTTGGGCTAAAATTTAATGGAGACGCTTGATTCTCATAATACCAATACATTTTATAGTTAAGCAAGTTTTTTTAACCTTTTTATTTTATATTTACTATAAACCGAATTGTTGACATTATATACATAAAATGAAACTTACTTGAAAAATTTAATAAACATCTTGTCAATAACTTGTTTACGTCTAGTATCACATAATTTAGTGACATCTTCTTTATTAAGACAATAAGAATAAATTACGTCAAATGTACACCCAACATCTCGGAAGAGTATCAGAAAATAAAACTCTCAGATCGTTCTATTTCTTTCAGAACACATCTCATAGCTTCCTTATTGACTGTCCCAGAAAACACCCAGTATTTTAACGGCGTTTAGCACTATTCTATGATTCGATTTAGTCGTTGGTCGTTCGAATAATTGAGGACCTTAAAAAGTTTTCGATAACTATAAACAAATTATTAAAAAAAAAAAAAAAAAAGATTAATTACTGTTATACTCAGTCATAGGACTGGACATACTGCTGATATCATTGCCGCCGTCATCAAATCATGGTTTAGACATAAGACCAGGAGAGAGAAACCCAGGATCCGATGGCGATGGCAAGTGTTCGATGCTTCTTGTTCCAGGACTCGGCCCTCTTCTTGACGAAGTCCAAGCTACTGTCTGCATCTGCATCAATATTAATAATTATTACTCTTTACTTATTAATAAGTCATTCTCTATTAATATTCGATAATCTAAGTTTAAAATATCAATTAATAATATTCAACTTCAAAAAAATAAAAATATTAGTTTGAATCAAGCAATTAATAATTGAACATAAAAAAATCAATTTATTATAAAAAAACATATTAAAGTATACTGTAATACCATACTTGATAAAAAAAGAAACCGTTAATAAATACCAAAAAATTTCGATGAATATTTTTGTATTTCATCCAAAAATAATATATATAGTGTTTTAATTTTTTTTTTCAATGGAAACTTGAAAATGGAGTAAGGATTTGATACCATTGACAATCCACCGAGCTTAACCTGAAAAAAAAATTAATTAAATTTATTTTTTATAAGGCTAACTCAATTATAAGAATTATAAAACATTATACCAAAAGTAAAATAAATACCTCCAATTTAGAAGGCAAACAAATACTGTAGAGAATTGCATAGTTTTTCCAAAGTCTCGAAGGCATAGTAGCTTACAGCTTTTACTCAATTTGAAAAAGAATTCCCGTTCAATAAAATTTAATTTTGACTTTTCACTTCTAGTTGTTAATAAATAAAATTATATTTATATAAACATATTATAACTACTCCAATATTGGAGTATAATCACTACTAAAACTATTTTGGAATACAATATGAAGGGTATGGAGGATAGAGGAATGACTCTCCTTACCTCTACCCTCCATAATGGAGGGTAAAGCTCCTTGTTTAGGTACCTCTCCATTGATAAAAAATAGAAAAAACTACTCAGTTAAATTTGTAGATAAAAATAAATATGGCGGTCCCTGCTGTAACGTCATATACTTTCGCGCATGCGCAATAACAATTACGTATTCAAAATTAATTTCACAAAAAAATTAATTAAAAATAGAAAAACAATCGGACAAATAAAAATATTGATCGGACAATCAATAAAAAATAATTACCGATCAAATGAAAAAAAAAACTAATCGATTTGATAAAGAAAATGCTATCTTGCAAGTAAAAATTTGTTTAATTGTTTATAAATAAACAATTATCGGACAAATAAACAATTACATCGGACATTGACGGACAATCGGATTGTTTAAATAAAAGTTAAAAAAATTTATTTTTTGGTGCCAAATTCAGGGAGGTGGAAAGAACTAGCTTTTATGACGATTCTAGTGCACCCAACAATACCCAACAATACGGTTGTTGGTGTTGGTATTGTTATATTATTCATTATAATTGTATATTGTAATTAATGGAGTAAAATGATTACAGTGGAAAATTTAATAGAAGTGACATTTTCGAGTGAGTATGTTTACATCAAATACGGATTCATCAGTTAAAAATCGTTCAGGATCAATTAATTTTCTTACACTTCTTGAGGTAGTACCCTCGCCAGAATCGTTTTCTTAGGATTTTTTTTAAATTTTGGCAGATTAATGTTTATATAATTCTGTATCGATTGGCGTAGTGTGAAAATTTTTGACCAACTAGTTTCAGAAATATTTAATTTCAAAGTTTGAGTTTTGAACGCTCTTACACATTACGGTATACGGGATATCGAAAAGTTTACCTACAAACATTTTTATACCTCAGAAACTTGTCTTAGGATCTTTTTAAAAAACTAGAGTAACGTTAACTAACAACTAAACAATTTTTTAAAAATAATTTCATTACTAATTACCACACAGTTTCAGAGATATTTATTAATAAGTAATGAAAAATTTACCAGACTTTAGCCGAGGAAGGGGATGTGTTAATAAAGCTATAGCAACAACGCAAGTTTTGTGAGCCGCGAAAAAAGTATGAGATGCGCATGCGCTGAAAAATTTGAAAAGTTTACTGTACGCTAGGCGTAATATTATAGTTATTAATTTTATTTATTTAAGAAATAAATAACAATGATTATGTTATGAAAATAAGTATTTTTCTATAATTATTGAAAATTCAAAAAAGTTAACAATTTTAACATAATATATATTAATCTTTCATAAGTTATAAAATTAATATAGTCTAGTCAACAAGTGCCTTTTAGGTCAAAATTTTTTCGAAGGCTCGGAAAAATATGATTGAGGTGTCATTCGATTCGTTATCACATCTAGAAAGTTTTTGAAAAATTTGAAGATGCGCTCGCAAAAATTACAAAAGTTATAAACAATTAACTAAAAAAAAAAAAGGGGTTTAGTTTTTTGCTTATATCTTTTTGAGATATCCAAAATTTGAAAAAAGTTCCAAAAAGAGGAGGAAATTTCCTAAAAAAAAGTCTCGACTCCCGGAATTTTAAGATAAATATCTATAATTTTTACACGGGGCTGAAAATATGCCTGAAAACGGGCGCTCGGGTATCCCGAAGCCACGCCCCCTTGGTACCTTTTAACAAAAAATATCATTTAAACATATAAAATATTAAAATTAAAAATTGAAAAAATTCAGGCACTTACAGAATAGATAAATAAATAATAATCTGCTATCAAAAATTTTTTATCGCGATTTTTCATTAATTTATGCATTAGTTAATTAACAATTTCGTATAGCTTGTACATCAACATTGCAAGTGAGATTGTAACGGCCTGGAACCGTCCCTTGGTCACCCCTTTATATAAAATTTATAATTAAGGGCGCCACTGAAATTTTTATCACGGTTTCCAGAACCGGTCCAAGCAAGAGAGATATCACAGGGTCGAGAGAAATCATAAAAGTTTGACACAAATAAAAACAATTAAAATTTTGCATTAATTATAAATTTATTTTAACAAATTGACAACAATTAGATCTTATTTTAATATTCACACACACTCTCACACTTATAAAAGTTACTTATTCCTAACGATACCCTCATAAGGAGCGTCTATACCGCAGTTTCTATCAAATTTCCTATTCCTACGATACCCTCATATGGAGCGTCTATACCGCAGTTTCTATCAAATTGCCTATTCCTAACGGTACCCTCATAAAGAGCGTCTATACCGCAGTTTCTATCTAAATCGCGCTGTCCACAGGACCCTCACGCTCTATGACTCTAGATATGACCCTGGGTGGTCGCCCGGACCCCTGCCCAAGGTTCATACCGTCCTTAGCCCTTTCGCTGTCGCCCGGACCCTCACTACGGGACTAAGGAACCTGAAGTCGACTAGGACAGAGGAGGATACCATGACACTAGTCGACAACCTGCTAATACTAACCTCCTCGACAGCCCGTGAACGAGGAGTATATACTGTAAATTATTTCCCACACACACACACACACACACACACACACACACACACACACACACACACACACACACACACACACACACACACACACACACACACATAATTCTCAATAAAAACAATTTATCCAAATACATACTTGACTCTAATTTACAATTATTTTAAAATTCTCTAATACTCTTTACAACATAACTTCCTGGGAATCAAATCTCCCGGTCCCTAACTTGACTTCGATAAATAATTTAATTAATTCTGGTTGCTTAGTTATTAATATCACAGCAGCGTTTTATTCAACCAAAATGTTAGATTAATTAAAATTTACTCGAATTCAAACTGCCTGAATAATCGGCTTATGTCTATTTTGAATTCCAGTCAAGATTTGAGACTTCGTCTTCAACTTGGTAAAAATTTCCCAAGGCTAAATTTTATGTTAATTATTTTTGAAATCATCGTACTGGAATTTGACAAATTTATTTATCGAAGTTTATTGAACAAATTTTCTTTTATTGATAATTTTACTCTTGTAAATTTTATTTTATAAATTAATTTACTACTTAACAATTTTAATATTCTAATTTAAGGAATTTGTGTCTATGGTAATTTTGTTCTAAAATTTTTGATAATTTTCTAATTTCAATTCCCTTTAGTTTTCTTTTAATTTCTAATTTAGGGTAAATTTAATCGGCAGAATTTTGCTTACATAAATGACGCAGTTAACTCAAAATTGTCGATATCAAAATTTCTGATTTGTAAATTTTAATTTAAATTCATTTGACCAATTTTATAATAATATCAATTCTAAATTTTTAACCTCTTTTATTTTTAAATTTGAAATTTTTCTACTTATTAAATTTTCTATTTGTTCAAATCTTATTTTAACTAATTTTAATTTCGACTTATAACTTTAGATACTTTATTTGAATTCGAATAATTTATTAACTAATCAAGTAGGGTGATTGGAAAGAGGAACCTGGCCTGTGCCTAGAGTTTCCGGGGACGACGCAATAATTTTCCGAGATTAAACTTTATTTTGTACTTGAGGACTTTTGACGACTTCTTCTCTTAAGTTCGGCTCTCTTTGTTGTTCTCGTGGACTTCTAATAGAGGCAACTTTGTTAGTCAAATATCACGGTGTTCTCGGTACTCGGTTCACTTGCGTCGCAGCTCAGGATTTTCAGCAATAAATGATCTGGAATTTCAGGATAGTTAGAATTGTTGTTATTGGATATTTAGGCTGGCTAGCTGCCTAGCAATAAATATCAAGTTTATATATTCAATTAATCGCTCTGAAGATTCCACAGGAATCTCAGAGGAATATTAATATTTACCTTGTATTCCCAAAATCTCGTGCTGGTGGCTCGGGCTCCGGCTTCACAATAACGTTTTTCCGTACGCCAACTTCACTTGTCCCTCGTGTGGGATTATCCCCACCCGCGGAACGCTTGTTTCCTAGGCCCCGGAACTTATGTAAATTTTTATTGCTACTGCGCGAGCATCCTAGACCACAGCGCCCTGTGGTCCGTCGATAACTAACCGCGGCTAGGGTGAGGACCTTCAACGGGTAATGAAGGAGCCCCGTGACAAGATAATTGTTAAACTATGAATCTCAAATTTTTTTCACTTCGCTGAGCTATTTTTCAATGACCACAGAATGAATTCCTATCGGTAGAACTAAATAATTGTTAATCCCCACATTGTTATTAACAATTTACGTCGGTGACAAATTAAAAAGTTAAATAAATCCTGTAAAGAAAATTTTTTTTTTTTAGACAATTACTTTGATTTGTTTTCCTATTAACATAAGCAACTTAAAAATGATTTTTTATAATTTTTATCATTTATTGTTTAAAAAATTGTTATAAACAAATGTGTTAATTATTAGTAATTTGAAAAATTTTTTTTGGATTCATAATCTTCAATGCAAATTATGATTCTTAAAAAAAAATCGTTTTTTAAAAAAATTTTTTTGTTGCTTAAAAACGCTTTTGTTAATTAACAATTTTTTTTTACCACTTGCATTCAATATTAAGGAACCATTTTTTTTTTTTAAATCATAATTTATATTTCTCTTTGATAGCTAAAAAAAAAATCTGATTTTTTTTTTAATTTTCATTGTTTATTAAATAAACAATTTGTTATAAACAATTAAATTTTTTCGGTATATTTTTTTTCTTACTGTACACTATGAAACACAAACAACTAACTACTTTTTTTTCATAAAAAAAATTTATTTATATTTTTATTGAATTTAAAAATTATTGCCTTCTATACTCCATTAGACTCACCTGATTTTTCATGTTTAAACTAATTATATCTTGTTAACTAATTGCAATACGATAAAAAAAGTCAAGACTTACTTGTTCTTTATTAATCAAGGAATAAATTAAGCCCAAAATTCATGATCTTAACTAATTATTTAATTAATTTATACCTTTTTTAACGTATTGCAATTAGTTTACAAGATAATTAAACATAAAATTTTTTTTCAGCACTTTTTTTATAAAAAAAGGTGCTGAAAATCCTGAAAAAACAAAACAATACTGTCAATTATTTTTTTTCAGACAAAAATTTTTCAGACATTGTAATTATATTTCCGAATAAATGTACGTAAATAAATAAATAATCGCATGAATTAAAATACAGGTTAGTCTACAGCTGGTCCAAAACACTACAGTGTAACCACTATAAAATATTTTAACGATCATGAAGTGTTGCCAGACTTTTCAAACGATCAGTTTCTCGTTCGTGATTGGCTAAAACAAGTACATAAACAGCAAAAAGGTTTAGGCTTTGTTTTAGGCTTGTCAATGACTCTCAAAAATATGTACCGTATACTCTAACATAAACTTTTGACTACGGAAGTCACGAGGGTTCTACCTTAAGGTCAGTAAACTACAAGTTAAAAAAAAAGTGCCATTCGGCAGCCGAAATGGAAGTAAATTTCCTACTTAAATAAAATCACAACACAAATAATACAAATACTTCAATAACATTGATAGAAGCCCTTTTCTCTAGTTAAAAGAAATACAATAGTAAAATTTCATAAAATTTCTACAGGTAAATTATTTTCAGTCTAAACGAATGAAATGATATCCCTGGTGGAAATAAGATTCTGTTAGTAGTCTTCATCATTATTGTGGAACTCTGAATCAGAATACCATCAGTCTGAATCTCTCTGAAAATATTACAATCGGAATCGATGAGTTAAATAAAAGCAGATAATGTTGTTTTAGGTTATTATTTAACATAAATTTCGAACTCTGCAAGAAGACTAAATCAGACTTATTCATAGCTGTTGACAAAATTTCAAATGTGAAAGAATCAGACTTCTTCAGAAATATTATGAAGTAATATTAATAACTTTTGTTTCTTGAGCTAATGATACCAATTTATCGTTGTTGTAAAGAAATCATTTTCTAGCGAATCTCGATTTTCCTCGAAGGGTTATTAAGAGTTGATAATACTTATTCAGTTTAACAGCTAAAAGAAGAGAACATATCTCTTCAAAAAATTTATTTATTATAATTGGAGAAAATTTCAAATTAAACTATAAAAAAGAAGTAATGCATGATTTGTAAAAAATTTTTTCAAATAATATTTTCATAACAATTTACTTCAATGCACATCAATCCGCTCATAGTTGAGCAAGTCAAAACATCGACAGCAAATAAAGTGCACTTGCTGTTGGAAACAGATATTGCACAAAGATTGAATCAAATCGATATTTGATTTAAACTATCACATGTAAATTAACTTTCTAGATAGGAAAGAATTTTCTAACCATACACCATCTATTAGAAACTAAAAATACTCAAAGACTCTAATTGTAAATTCGTGGACTAAAATATGTTAAGTATTAATTAATTCTAGCACAATTTTTCAATTAATTATGCAATAGTTAATTGATAATTTTTTCTGCTTGAACATGAACAATGCATGTGAGCAAGATCACGTCAAGTGGACCCCCCATTTACCACTTGATAATAAAAATTTAATCTATATATATTTTTTATTAGTACTTATGATGGAAAATTGATCCCCCAAACGATTCTTCAAAATTTTGATTTTAACAATTTTTTTTTTTATAATGAAAATTTTAAGCACTTTTAATTAAAAAATGGATTAAAAATCAACCGCAAGAGATAAATTTGTGAAATTTTCAGGATCCATGGTCAAATGTCTATATTTTAAGAATATATTCACGAATTAAAATTATTTATTTATTTTCGTATTGTTAATTAACTTTTAAGTTAACAAATTAAAATTTAACTAACTTCTCGAGCAAAAAATGCATTGTTTTTTTATCGGTCACATACTTTATCCATTTAAGTTTAAAATTCCGGAATAAAATTTCACTGCTCGCCATTAGTTTAAACAAAATTAATTTATTTATGACAGCGCGCCAGGCGCCGAGCGCTGTGGAAATGCCGCGCTGCCGAGCGTCTTGAACTACATTAATGCTTTTATCTGTGATAATTTATAATAACATTACAAAATATTATTATAAAACAAATTTTATTATTATTTATCTTATAATTTATTATAATTATTATTAATAAAATTTAATTTTTTTCAACAATGTTATAAAGAAAATACAATCATAACATACTGGATAGAAAAAAAAAGCTTAAATGATTAAATAATATATTCTGTAGTCAGTTATTTTTATTTTTTTTTAAAAACTCTGTTAATTAACACTGTTTCATCTTCTGAAACAAGCCTACATTCTAATGAAAAATTTTCCAATGGTTTGTAATAATGGAATTGGCGAGTATTTTTTATTGTTGTTAAGCGTTCAAATCGTGGTTGGTATTTTTTTTCATGTAGCTCATGATCTTTAATAGTACAGAAAGCAAAATTAATTAATTCATGAGCTACATGAAAAAAAATACCAACCACGATTTGAACGCTTAACAACAATAAAAAATACTCGCCAATTCCATTATTACAAACCATTGGAAAATTTTTCATTAGAATGTAGGCTTGTTTCAGAAGATGAAACAGTGTTAATTAACAGAGTTTTTAAAAAAAAATAAAAATAACTGACTACAGAATATATTATTTAATCATTTAAGCTTTTTTTTTCTATCCAGTATGTTATGATTGTATTTTCTTTATAACATTGTTGAAAAAAATTAAATTTTATTAATAATAATTATAATAAATTATAAGATAAATAATAATAAAATTTGTTTTATAATAATATTTTGTAATGTTATTATAAATTATCACAGATAAAAGCATTAATGTAGTTCAAGACGCTCGGCAGCGCGGCATTTCCACAGCGCTCGGCGCCTGGCGCGCTGTCATAAATAAATTAATTTTGTTTAAACTAATGGCGAGCAGTGAAATTTTATTCCGGAATTTTAAACTTAAATGGATAAAGTATGTGACCGATAAAAAAACAATGCATTTTTTGCTCGAGAAGTTAGTTAAATTTTAATTTGTTAACTTAAAAGTTAATTAACAATACGAAAATAAATAAATAATTTTAATTCGTGAATATATTCTTAAAATATAGACATTTGACCATGGATCCTGAAAATTTCACAAATTTATCTCTTGCGGTTGATTTTTAATCCATTTTTTAATTAAAAGTGCTTAAAATTTTCATTATAAAAAAAAAAATTGTTAAAATCAAAATTTTGAAGAATCGTTTGGGGGATCAATTTTCCATCATAAGTACTAATAAAAAATATATATAGATTAAATTTTTATTATCAAGTGGTAAATGGGGGGTCCACTTGACGTGATCTTGCTCATGTGTGATAATTGTTAAACTGTAAATTTGAAATTTTTTTCCCTCTCTTGAAACAATTTCTTGATGGCTCAAAAATAGATCCCCGTTGGAAAAATTCAAAAATTTTTATTTTTCATTTTTAACATCCTGCTAAGAAAATTGAAAATTTTCAAAAATCGGGAAGTTATTATTTGTACCCCGTTTTTTGAAAATCGAGTTTTCATCAAATTTTGGCATTTTGAGGTCTTAGGAAGCTTCCCTGACTATTCCCGCGATAGTGTCTGTATGTAGACGCGCGCGCGCGCGTGTGTGTGTATGTGTGTGTGTGTGTGTGTGTGTGTGTGTGTGTGTGTGTGTGTGTGTGTGTGTGTGTGTGTGTGTGTATGTAAACCTCTCATAACTTTGATACGGCTTGGCCGATTTGATCGCGGTTGGTGTCATTTGAAAGGGCTTGACTAAACTGAGATTTTGAATACAATTTGGACCGATTCCAACCTGTAGATTTTAAGAAATCTTAGAAAGACTACAAAAAAAATTTTTTCAAATCAATTTTTTTTTTGAATAACTTTGAAACGGCTTGATCGATCAATTTCAAAACTAATCAGCCCTTAACATCAAAAAACCACGTTGATCGCCACCAAGCCGGTCAAAATCGGTCAATTTGTTTGTGCGTTATCGTTGACGAAAGAAATCGAATGAAAACGTTTTTTTCAAATTACACCGAAACTACTTGTCTTATCAATTTGTGTTTAAAAATTTGTCATAGATTTTGAAAAACTGCGTCGAATGCCGCCAACCGCGTGAAAATCGGATCATTCATTCAAAAGTTATTGCGGTTTGAAATTTAAAAAAATAGTGATTTATTTAACTTCTACCAGACTTTAGATCTCGGAGAACTCAAAACTACATGAAAATTATATTTTTGAGCTTTTCGAGTTTAAAAATGTAATAAGCGCAATTTTGAGCGCTTAGTTACGAAAGTAGCCGAAAGTTGCAGGGATTACCTTTAGGGTCAACCGTTTTCCTAATTTTTTTGTTAATGAATTTCGTTGTTCCGAAATTAAAAACTTTAATTAATCACCGAAAAAAAAATTTTTTTTTTTCTCTAAATATTATTAATGATCTATTTTTATGTTGTCAAAAGCTGCATAGAAATGTTTTTTTTTTTTTTAAATTTTCATCTCTTATTATTTAAAAAATTATTATAAACTAGCGACCCGGTCCGCTTCGCTGAGCCTTAGTCAAAATGCCTAAAGTTTTTGTTATAATTTTTTATTTTATTATAATGATCAATTAATTTTTAAGTTCGAACAATAAGTTCAATACAATAATAATTAATCTAGAGCAATAACTAAAATTAATAAAATCATAAGTAATAAATTTTGCATTATTCATCGTCAAATAAAAGATTCCTACAAAATTTCAAGTCTGTAGTAGAAGTTACAGTGTGGAAGTGGAAATTTAATATTCTAACACCCACCCCCGCAATCCTTATTGGGGGTGGATTGTTGTAAAATCCGCTCTTAGATCATTTCCGCATCACATATAGAAGACTCCACCTAAATTTGCCGTCTGTAGGATCTACAATTTAAAAGTTAAAAATTTTAATTGTTAATATCCACCCCCGTAACCCCCCTGTGGAGCGAGCTATCGTAAAATTCGTTCATAGATTATTTATATATCTCTTACGGAAGATTTCTACCAAATTTGGGAGCTATAGGAACTATAGTTTTCAAACGGAAATTATTCATTGTTAACGCCCCCACAATCCCCTTTGAGGGAGGATTTTTATAAAATTTTTTTACATACAAACCTTCTCCTTCCAGCCGTTCTCAAGTAATGCGTGGACATACATGCGGCATTTTATTTTTATTTATATAAACGAATAAATGAATGCGTTATTTGTAGGATATTTGAAATTTTTTTTTAAGTAATTTCAATCTTTGAAACAAATAATGATTTAAAAAAAAAAATTGTTCCTTAAAACAATTTTTTTTTTTGCTGAAAAACGCATTCGTTCGTTACGTTCAACGGTTAAATTATTTTCGATTAAAATTATTGTAGGAGTTAGGCAGGGATTGAGTTGATATTAATTATAAGAAGAGAATATTTGCTATAAACGACGTGTAAATTTATTCGATGACTAATTACAACTATTGGTAAAAGCTTATGACTTTATTCGACAACGTGCTATACGATCATAATGACTCTAGCATGCAAGAATTCGGCATGACTGCATGCGCAGTAGATCGATGTGTCGTCGTGTGTGTGTGTAGTGTACGTGCGAATATTATTGTGTTGCTTAATCTCCAACAATTATTATAAATGATATAGATGAACAATAATAATTAAGTTATTCTTGGTTCTTATTTTTATTAAATTTTTATTTAAAGTTTTTCAATCGCTTCAAAATGTGAGATATACAAATTTTTTTTTTTTAATTTAGATCATTTATAATTATATTGATAATTTCGTTCGAAGAGATCACTAAGTTGTACCACTCCATTATTTACTCCATTATTAAATTTCGATGTTAAAAATCCTACAATTTTTTCTTCATTTGGGTTAAAAATGTCAATATTTTCGGATGTATAGTAAGATGTCCTATCTGTTATTATTGGCTTGGAATATTGTTTAAGTGTTGTAGCAGAAATAGATTTCATTAAAATGTTAACAGCGTCATTATTTAAGCCTTTTCTTCGGAATGCCTGCTGGATAATCGAGCTGCCATCAGGGATAGTTTCGAGGCTAAAAGATGTTGAATTGTTCTACAAGGAGAAAGGAGAAGATTAGCATCTGGCTGGAAAATAATTGGTTTCGATTTTAGTAATGATAGCCATAAAGGGTACCATGGCTGACCACTCCAATTTGGAACTACTAAAATCCCACAAGCCTGATCTGGTTGGATTTTTTTTTAAGTTTTTAGAATTAGAGAGAAGGGAAGAAATGCTAAGAAATTTAAGTTACTCCAATTAATAGTAAACGTATCAATACATACTGCTAATGGATCACGATGCCAAGAACAGTATTTGTTACATTTTTTGTTAATATTTGAAGCAAAAAGATCTATATTTGGTCTACCGAGTTCTGAAGTAATTTTTTCAAATGCATAAGAAGATAATTCCCACTCGGTATCTATATTTTCAATTCAAGAAGCTCTATCTGCATCAACATTATCCTGAAAAGGAGTATAAGAAGCGAATATCCAGATATTTTTTAGTTCTCACCAGGACCAAATATAAAAAGCTGAATCGTTCAAATATTTATACTTAGTTTCTCCCATTTTATTAATGTATGAAATATTTCAGGCGACCAGCAACAGGACTCACCTTTACTTTTTGTTCTGAGTCTGGCTTTGTTGAGCAAGAGGGGGTTGATTCTCTCAACGGGATCGAATCGTCGAATGATTGTTCTTGAAGGTATTCGATTTCCTCATGAATGAAGAACGCTTGTAGCCCGTCTGGTTGGAGCGTGGAGCAGACGGGCTCTTCCAGTTTAAAGGAGTCTTTGACTTTGACAAATCCTTTTAAGAATTCTGATTTTTAATAGAAAGACCAGTTTTTTCCACTACAACAGCAGACTTGATTTTTTTTTTTGCTAAATTTTTACCAAACATAAATTGATCTGTGGGTGAATCTTCCAATATGGATTTTCTTTTTTCATCTACACAAGGGTATAATTGAGCACGACTGGATTTAGTCAATTGGAACATAAGCTCACATATCATGGAGCTGGAATCACAAAGAAGTAACAAAATTTCTTGTTTGTCTAAAGGCTCTTCTTCATCATTGAAGATCTGACAAATAGCTGTGCCAAGAGCAACTAAACTTTTTCCACATAAATCTTGGTGATTAATCAAGTATTTATCACGCGATTTGAACGTCTTATTAAGCAAAGGAAACATTTCTGGGTTGAGAATTGGAGCAATGAGAGGATAGTTGCCTTTATTAGGATATTTGTTATCCATTTTTGACTTATCTTCCTTGCTCATGCCTGATGAAAGGATTTCTTTCCAGCATGATACAAGTTCCGGATGAAAATTGAAAGTTTTGTCCTTCAAGGATTTTTTTTCAAAACCCAACATTTGAAGGACAGGTTCGCTGAGGGTAGGGGCTTCAGGAGTCTTTGTATCTTGCAAAATCTAACCGATGCCTTGGGATCATTATTAAGGGAAGAATCGGTTTCCGGTTCCAAGTCAATGTCACTTTTAGAAGTGTCGTCATCTCTTGAGTCTGCAAGACCATAAGATCTAGGTTGAGAGAGGGTATCAAGTAGAAAAATAATTTCTCTTGACGCAGAGAGTAGAAAAATTTTTTATAAAATAATATAACTCTCTATTTTAAACTTAACCCAGTTGATAAAAATAAAGGTACAACAAAATTAAAAAATTTTAATTTTTGTTGCCCAAATAAAAAAGACAAAAAATAATAATAATAATAAATAATTATTCACCCTCAGAAACATTGTCAGATTGGTTTTTAACTAGATTTTCCAATGGTCGAACTGTATTTTTCAGATCAAAAAGCTCTTGGTAAAGCTTTAATTTCTTTTGGAGTAACTCTAGATCAGAGTTATTGTAAGCTTGACGTTTGTTATTCATTCTTAAATTAGATAAAAAACTAATTTATTATAATATAAATAGTCAACTGAATAAATTGTTTTAAATAAAATAATTAAATATTTAAAATGTGATGTTCACTTTACAGCGCACAAAAAACGTAATGAAGATAAATAAGTCGGTTACCTGGGAAACGCTTTATATTTATTTTTACAGTTGAACTTTGTGATATGAATATGCGTACAAAGGCGGTACTACTTAGTGATCTCGAGAACGAAATTTGAAATATAATTTGAATTCAACGGATACACAGAAAAAAATAGAAATCGTGAAGTTAGCAGCTGATACAGAAGAATGTTTCAGAATTCGTAAAAACATTTTTCTTTTCGGTCTTTACCAACGAGTCGAATTGAAACGAATAGAAAAACTGGCGTTTCACAAGTTGGATTGAATCGAATAGAGTCGAATAGAAGTTCTATTCGATTCTATTCGATCCCAATTTCTGGGTATATATACTTATATATAATTATATATAGAACTATTTGTAATTTTGCAAGGCTGTATGTTGTCTCATATATAATTATATATGATTATGTATAACCTCATTTACAATTCCTGATATAATCATGTATGATTACACTGGTTTTGTTGCCCCAGATATGAAAATGATTTTGGGTCTATTTACGTTCACAATTTATGAAACTATTGAAACGGAATGCGACTCTTTTGAAAAAGCCCACTCGTTCTCTTTGGTCACCCCTAAATTTATTTAGGGCGCCACTGGATTTTTAGACACAGTATCCAGAAACTGGACCAGAGCATGGAGTAAGTTCTACAGGGTCGTGAGAGATTGCTGGGAAGAAAACAGAAACCATCAAAGAAATTCATTTTTCAAGAAATTTTATTTAACCCACCCCATTACAATAATATTTCCCTTACAATTAATTAACACTTGATCCTAAGTCCTATTCCCGATTATAAGACGGTTTCCTATCAAAGCTCCTAATCCCGACGATACCCTCTTATGGAGCGACCATACCGCGGTTTCTATCATAGTTACTTATTCCCGACGGTACCCTCTTATGGAGCGACCATACCGCGGTTTCTAATCATTTTCCATATTTCCAAAATTCTAATAGTTTCATAATTCCATAATTCTACACACGCACCCACAATGTAATTATTATCATTCAAACACACTAATTAAAATTTCCATACTTTATTAATTATTTTCTAAGAATATTATTTACTTTTACTTTCCAAATTAAATCTGATCAACTAATTTTCTAAATCCAAATTAAATTTCAATTATTAAATTTTCTCTTGAACAAATTTTCCATTCCTTCCTAATCCAAATTCCTATAGCGATTAATTTCCTTTTTAAAATTCTTAACTAATTTACTGCCGTGGTCTTAATAATACAACAATAAATATTTAATACTAAGAGGTCTTCGTATCTCGTATTAATAGATTAAAATTTGATGACAGAGGTCTTAATAATCTGCCGACAAAATATTCGCTACGTCCTAGTATTCTACAAATTTATTTTACTTTTGTCGATTTTATTTCGCCATATTTTATTATAAAATTTTAATTAATTTCCTTAAAATTAATTTAGCTTCATTTTATTAATTATTTTCTTCGAATTTCATTTTTTCCGACTTTTGTAATTTTATTTTATTTACTTTAATCGTCTTAAATTGTGTCCAAATTATTTGTCAGAGTTAATTAATTAATTTATTCAATTTTAATCTCCGAATTAAGAAATTGACAATTGATTTTATTTTATTTAATTTTAACTAAATTATTTTATTTGTCTCTGAACAACTGAGTTTATTTTATTTTTGCTAAATTACTTTCTTTACTTTCTTTGTGTTGTTTGAAACTTGAAATTTATTTTATTTTAATTTTGAGGATTATATTTCACCTTACAACGCCTTGAGATTTTTAGTCTCGACCTTGTACGTCCTTTACTCAGCGTTTTAGCTCGAAACAAGATGGCGGACCCTCTCCCAACTTTTGTTGAATTTTTCTTCAAGTGAAATTTACAACTGATTTATTTTCTACTTTTATCTAAATGATTTTAACAATTATTCTAACGATTTTTTACAATTCTAATTTTACTTTTGTTTTATTTTACACAACCTAAAATTGTTCCAAATTATTTATGTTGATTTTAATTAATTTTAACTTCTGATGATTTTACTAAAATATTTTGCTGAAACTATTTTAATGATTTGACACTAATTGACACAAAAATTAACTGATTTTACTTAAACTCAATTTCCAGAGATCAAACTTTCACGTGACACCGAAATCATGAATTAACAAACTGAAATAATTCCTAGTAAGATTAATCCAGACTCTGCCTACGTGTTTAATTAATAACCCGAAATAATTCCTGGTATTATTAATTAAATATTTAGTTATTTCATTTCTGACTTGTTCTTAAATTTATTCTTAATTTTATTCGGACTTTAGTTCAAGTAACGAGTACTTAATTATTGACTAAACCAATTGCTTAAATTTTGGCAAGATTAATTAATTAAATTTTTATTAAAAACTAATGATTGTGATCGAACGCGAAATGGCGATAACCTTCAGCCGACTTAAGGCCTGGCTGATGCCGCTTCACCGAGAATCTATTTAGACGTATTTATTGTACCTGGAGTTTCCTTGGGTTTTTCTTTACTCAAATCCCTCGACGCTTTTACTCCCAGATTTCTCGTCTTTCCTTGATGTTCTCCTCGATGAGTTTATTGGCGCACGGTCCTGAATCGCCACTTCGTAATTTAATTCTCAGGGAATATTTTATTCTGGAACACGAAATTGGTATTAGAATATTTCTTAGATTAATTAAACTTAAGTGAGCTGGCATTGGGCCTAGCACGCATTAAATTTAACTAAAATTTATCGCCTCGTTCCACAAGAAACAATAGAATAAAAATAATTACCTGAGTGAGATGTTTGCGATGTCGATTCTTCGATCGTTCGAACACAATAAAACTTACCAAAATTTGTTGGTTCGTTTCTTCTTGGCTCTGTCTTCCCCACTCAGATTTTCTCGCAGTGCCGGCGCTACCCTCTCGGGGACTTACCTACTAGTTTAAGACTATTGGCGCGAGTACTTCAGAGCACAGCGCCCTGGGGAATTGGTCGATAATTCTAGTTCGGATCGAAGACCTTCACCGGATAAAGAAGGTCCCGTATACTCCGTTACACTATCAATTATTTTGTAAGATTTGCTCTGATTTTTTTTTTTATCTTCATTTTTATTTTAGATTACAAAACTCAAAAAAACGAGAAACAAAATAACATATATATGTATACCCAGGAGAAAATGATCAGACGTGAACAGACATGAGTCTTCAGGCCTGGTCAGGAATGAAAATCCCGGGTAAAAAAGATTATATATAATTCTATATACTTATATATAATTATATATGCAAAATGGCCCTATATAATTATATAGAATTAGATATAATTATATAGAATTATTTCCATAGAAAAAAAACCGGCACGCGCGAGAGTCGAACCTGGAACCTGACGCTTGAAAGACTAATTCTTTACCTGTTTACCTACGAGACTTACTTGAAATAAAGAGTTTGTAACAACTACAAGTAATGCAAATCGTACACATGATCGATGCGTAATAAACGAAATTTTTTATTAAATTTGTAAATTATTAATAATCAATATACACTTATTAACTATTAATAAATTAATTTATTCGAAGACAATTATCTAATTTGTTAAATTTTAATAAATATGTTTTAACATTAATAAATATTTATTTGGGAGGAAAGTATATTTATTAATAGCTTATTAGTATTTATTAATAGTTAACAAATATTTATGAACAGTTGAATGAATAAATATTTTGGTGAGTGAATTTCTTTTGCTTGCAATGTCATATGATATGGAGATTACTTTTGAATAAAAATCATCTTGAAAAATCATTTGCATTAATTATATTACATTATAATAAGTTATTATTAATAACGTTTATTGTAAAATACCAAATTCTATCACAGCTCATAATTATCTTTTATATTTTTTAATATTAAAAAGGTTATTTATTAAGTAAATTGAATTATTATCATGTATTTCCGCTATAGGGTTGTAAAAAGTGTCAAAAGAAAATAGCTATTTTTGCTTTTTATGTTAAAAAAATATTTGTTAACAGTTAATAAATATTTATTAAATCCTATAATGTTGGAAAATCATTTGTTAACAGTTAATAAGCTTATTAAATGTAAACAAATCCTTCTATCAGTGTAGAATCATCAGAATTAAGAGATAACATTTGAATAGAATTATTTATTTAGTACATGGAATTATATATTACTGGAGGGCCTGGGTAACAATTTTTAAACTTGAAAAAACTATTAATTTTTGTGAAATTTAATTTTTATAGAAGTTAATACAGTTTCTATTATTTTATTCGCAAAATACTATAGATTAAAATTCTATCAATCATTGGACTAACAGACTCTTAGATAAAGAAAGAGAATGATCTATTTAAGTAATCACAAGTTCTATAAGTAGTCATCAAGTTCTATAAGTAATCACAAAATAGCCACTGGAGTAAAAAAAATTATATACAATTACATATGATTTACGTATAATTATACACAATTATATATGATTGTATATATTTATATATAATTGTAAATGATTACATACAATTATTGAAAAAATTATGCATCTAATTATATATTATAATATAAAATCACATATAATTATATATGATTATATACAACTAGATGCAGCATTTTTAAACAATTATATATAATCATAGAATTATATATAAGTTGATGTAATTGTATATAATTATATATAATTATTAAAAAAATGCCGCATCTAATTATATATTATCATATATAATTATATATAAATAATATATAATTATATATAAGTTGTAACCGGGTAAAATTACCCTTAATCGATAAGTCACCGGATATCGATAATTATTCGACATAGCACTGGCGCGTCTCGATCTTCGGGCCTAAAGGGAGAATAGGAAGGGGTGAGTTTGGGTTAAAATAGGTGAGCCGTGCAGTGGAAAAGGGAGAAGTAGTGTGACCGCCAGACTGAGTGCCACGGGAATCAAAAAGGACCGTTCCCGAGAGTAGTGACGAGACGAAGGAAGCCAACTACAACTAGGACTTCATCCTCAACGAGTGAGTTAGATCATCGTTTTGTTCGTCAAGGTATCAATTATTACTCTGTGGGAAAGAAGTGGACCGCGGTTTACCGAATACCCAGTTACTTCTCCTATTTAATTATTATGGATCGTTTAATCGACGATTATTAATAAATTAATAGTGAAACATTTGCTAGTTTTGGATTTAGTGATTTTCATGGGGGTTTATACCCGAAGATCACTCAATCGACCTTGCGGGAAAATTTAATAACCAGAAATTATCAATTAATTGATTAACATCCAAAAATTTCGTTAATTTTATTGTTGTAATTTTTATAACAATTGGCTTAGTAAAATTGATTAATTTTTGTCATTGGAAAAAAATCGACAAATTTTGATTCGTGGAATTTAAGTCAAGCGTCAGTTTTTGTGTCGCAGTAAATTCCAATACCCAAGGTCAAGCAAAATTTAGCTAGCAAATGTTCTAGCAATTAAAATTTGAATATTTCGACTTGTGTCGAATTTTTTTTATGGATAAAACTAATAGAAAATTATTGATAATATTTTTATTAAGAATTAATTATTAAGAATATTTTATATTAAGAAAATTATTAAGAATTTTATATCGAGAATTAATTATTGAGGATAATATAGATTGGAAAATTATTGAATATTTTATATTAGGAAAATTATTAATTGAGAATATTATAGAGCGGAAAATTATTAAGCATATTTTATTAAGAATTATTTAACGAGAATATTTTATATTGTAAAACTATTTTATTCATTAACGACAAATTTAGTAATTTTGGGGATTAAGTCCGTGAAGTAGTCAAATTAAAATTACTGAAACTTGATAATTATCGGCGTGGATATTAAGTCCAAGAAATCAGTTAAGTGAGTTAAAATTGTCATAGTAAAAGTTTAATCAGAATTAGTTAATTAAACTTATGTTAATAATTTTGAAGTGATTGTAAAGGTTTATATTGTGATTAAGTTAATTCAAGGCGTTAAGCCTCTGGTTCTATAGAGATTAGTTCATGGTTAATTGAAATTGATTGTTAAATTGGAATTATTGTCTTTACCAAATACTAATGATTGAATAATTTGAAAAAATAATATTGTAATTAAATTAAAATCATTTTCTTCAATTTAAAATTATAAAATTCAATTAAGCAAAGTGTGGGTTATGTGTGTGAAGAATTGTACGGGTTATGTGTGATAGAGAGTGTTAATAGTGTTAAGTTCGGTAGTCCGGTGGACTTAATTTTAAGTTAAAGTGTGTAAAGTTGAGTTCGTTTTGGTAGTCCGGTGGACGTATAATTTTAAGCTTAGTTTTAGGACAGGTGTGGGAGACCGTTTGTTAGAAAAAGCCCATTAGGTTTAGGACAGGTGTGGGAGACCGTTTGTTAGAAAAAGCCCATTAGTTTTACGACAGGTGTGGGAGACCGTTTGTTAGAAAAAGCCCGTCTAGTCATCGTTTCGTCGTTGGAAGGTTCGTTGTAAATATCGTTTATTTCGCAGTTATTCTTCGCTTCGTTAGTTAATAAGTTAGTTATAGTGTGTGAGTGAGCGCTTAAATTGTTAAGTTTGTTAAATTTTTTTTATTGTTAATAAATATTGATCAATTTTGTTAATTAAATTTTTATTATTCAACAGCACCTTCCTCCACACTCTCTACCCTAAGATTAAGTTTTCTCAGCTCTGGACCGGTTCCAGGAACCGTGATTAAAAATCCTGGTGGCGCCCTGATAATTGTATTGTTGTTAGTTTTGTTTATTTATTTATAAAATTGATTAGGGGCCAACCTGAGCAGGTAAAACTGTTACAAAGTATATGCAATTATATATAAATTTTTTTACCCGGGAAATGACCATGCCTGACCAGACCTGAGCAGTTAAAAATCATCGTTTTGGCATGGAACATCAAAAACTTTATGCTTAAGCCGATATTTTCGATGAAAGTTGTACATTTAAAATTAATAAGGGGATAGAAATTGATACGTCATACGGAACAAATTAATTTTAAAAATAGAACTGCAGTCTATAGTTCTATAAAATTTTTTTTCCTGACTGAAAATACCATTCAAGCTTTTATCTTTTTCTAGACGAAATCAGACGTGATCAAACATCGACAGGTATGATCAGGTCTAAGAGTATTTAACGCTTCAGACATGAACAGGCATGAACAGACCTGGCCAGGCATGGACAGGCCTGAACGTATTTAACACTTCAGACATGAACAGGAATGGACAGGTCTAGTCAGGCATGGACAGGCCTAATCAGGCATGCTCATGTCTAATTTCAGGCCTGATCATACATGAACAGGCATGGTCAGGTCTGATCATTTTTTCCGGGGATACTTCTATTGGAAAGATACAGAGGCAGAACTGGAAATTTTAATCTCTCACTTTTCAAAATAGTAATATCGCACTTTTTCTAATCGTAAGTTGTAAAATCTCATGAATAAATAGTAAATTTGTTTCTAAAATATTTGACAATCAATACTAATGTGCAACCAGGGTGTTTCGCCCAGGTCCAGTTGGTCACCCCTTTCCTCCTTAGAAAGGGCGCCACTGGGATTTTAGACACGGTGTCCCGGAAACCGGGGTAGCATGAGAGGGGAAAGACAGGGTCGTGAGAAGTCTGAAAGGGCTGTAAATAATACTGAGAAAAATTATTTATAACAATTAAATTGATTTATTCAATCAAATTACAAAACTTAACAACTTAACTTATAAACTCACTTAATTGTAAGAACCTTTCTCACCTACGCTGGCCCTTGCCAATTATTCTTACAACTATCTAAATATCAATTATCTCTATACCTCGTCACTCCGACGGAATACCTTAAAATACTATAAACTTCCTCGTCAACCTGACGGAATACCATAAAATACCAAAATTACCTCGTCAATCTGACGGAATACCAATTTACCTCGTCGACCTGACGGAATACCAATTAAAACCTATTCTCGACTGCGCCCCCGACTCGGGCGTCTACGCCGCGGTTTCCTAACTTAATCCGTTGTACCCCCGACTCGGGCGTCTAAACAACGTTTCTAAATAACTCACTAAATTCCATACAAAAATCGTCCACCGGACACTAACTTAACCCACAACTTTCTTTAATTACTTAATTTTCTCCGAATTACTAATTATCTAAATTCCTGGAATTTTACGCTTAACAATTCTTTAATACAAAATATCAAATTCACTGATTTAATTCATTACCAAAATTTATCAACCAAAATTTCTCAACTAAATTCATTAATCAAATTTCATTTATTCTACTAAACTCACTAATCAATTAAATTCATTAAACAATTTTTCCAATAAATTAATTCACTAAATTTACTAAATTAATTAAATTCAGCCCAACGGCCTAGAATTAATTTTACAAAAATCTAAATTCTACAAATTTAACAAGCCTCATTAAATATTCAAGCTACATATATTTCAGAATGACCTTGACAATCCTAATTTACACAATTGCTACTATTTCAAATTTTACCACGATAATTTTACTTAAATAATTTCTCATAACTAAAAGACTTGTAACAACTAAATAAATGACATTGATGAATAATTTACTTGTAAAAGAATCTACTAAATTAAAAGTGACATCTGAGACAGTAGCGATCATTAATTGACAAAATTTTATTACAGTTAATTCGGCCTCTCAATTTACAAATTCAAGCTTGGCCTGAAATAATTGTAATAATAATACCTGACTTAAATTTTCTAATTCTCCCCAAACGTTGAGTGATGTCCTGGTGGAAACTGGCGAAATCAGCGGCTGGTTGGTCTCTCTCTCGTCCCCAATGAACTATCTGACTCCACGTAAAGGGTTCCCAAATTTTGGATTGTACATTGACTTCCTTCTTGATGGTCCTAAATCTCGATGACAGAATTCACTACACAGCACTATACTGACTTAACTGTTTTGTCAAAAGCCTCATTGTCTCAAAGCGTCACTGGCTCAAAAGCCTGGCTCAAAAAGCCTCGGACACACACACACACACACACACACACACACACACACACACACACACACACACACACACACACACACACACACACACACACACACACACACACACACACACACACACACACACACACACACACCCATCGCAGGAATAGTCAGGGAAGCTTCCTAGGAGCTCAAAACGTCGCGATCTAATGGAAACTCGATTTTCGAAAAACGGGGTAAAACCGATAACTTCCCGATTTTTAAAAATTTTCAATTTTTTTAGCAGGAAGTTAAAAATTCGATTATCGTATCGAGAAGTAATTAAAATTTCAATTTGTTTATTTTAAAGTTGATGAAAAATATGATAACAAACAAATTAAATTCGCAAAAAAATTTAAGTGAAATTATAGATATTTTACTTTTGATAATTATATTTTGATAAGTTCTCTATCATCGAGTGGTAAAGGGGGGTCCACTTGACGTGATTTGACTCAGTTATAAATTTCTACATTTAATTACATATTTATTATAAATAATAATGAAAATTATCAGGAACTCGGACCATAAAAAATAACTCAGTGCTAAATTTTTAAATGTTGCAACGTTTCGTATTTCTGGGTATTTCCTGTTTCAAAGAAATTATTATATACAGAAAGAAGGGTGCGAGATGGGTAGTCCAGCAAGCCCCGTGATTGCTATCACTGCAGTGGATTATGTGATATCAAAAGCCCCGGAGAGGTTAGATTTTGAGATTCCGGTTGTAGCAGCATATGTGGATGATCTTTTTCTCATTATACCAAGGGATAAAGTTGATACGGTTGTAAATGTGTTCAATTCAATTAATAAAGACATCCAATCCACAATTGAAGTTGAACAAGATGGTAAAATTCCGTATTTGGATGTGTTGGTGGAAAGAACGGAATCCAGGGAACTCAGAACTTCATGATATCAAAAACCATATAGTTTGGAGAGAGTTCTGAACTTCAAATCAAATCATCCTCTGAGCCAGAAGCTAAGTGTAGCACAAGGTTTCTTTAACAGAGCCATACGTCTAAGTCATGCGACTATGGTGGATGTAAGTACTGATAAAGTGAGACACTTGCTCATGAATAACAACTATCCGTTATCGCTTCTCAGGAAGTGTGAGAAAATTACTAGTGATAGAATTATTAGTAATTTGAAGATTGATGCTGGTTTGAGAGGATGGTCGTTCTGTAAGTTTCCTTATATCAAAGGTTTGTCACCCAGGATTGGATGCTTGTTCAGGCAGACTAATTGTAAATTAGTCTTTTACAATTTGTGTAAAATCAAGGATCTCTATAGTCGTCTAAAAGATCCAGTTGATAAGTGGGATAGATCTTGCTTGGTGTATCAGATTCCTTGCACTTGTGGCAAATCATATATAGAACAAACAAAACAGAAACTTAAGAAGCGGATTAATCAACACATCAACGATTGCAGGCCTGTCAATATTAACAAGAGTAATATGACGGCATTGGCGGATCATCACTTTAAGAACGGGCATGACTTTCAGTTTGACGCTGCTCAGATTTTAGACTATGAATCTCATTTTCTAAAACGTAACATCAGTGAGATGTTTTTCATCAAAATGTTTGATTGTGTCAATTTTAGGTCTGATACCCAAGGATTAAGTTCATCATACAGTGACATCATATCAGTGGCTAAAAGATTCATGCAATAATATTTTTGAGATCTAATGTGTTTATTGTTAAATTTCACTTTCATAAAGGGTTTTTCCGATTTTGTATTAATTAACATTTTTTAAATCATTATCATTTTAAAATTGGGAGTCGGCATAGTTAATTTGAGAAGTACAACTGTTCTTACCACTGCAGTTTACGCTCAGTCTGTTGCTGTCTGTCTTTAATCTTATTATTGTAATTATATTATTTATTATTGTTGACTAATTTGTTTAAATGGAATGGAGATTGACTAAGTTTCTTAATATTATGGTTACCACTTGTTTGATTTCATCTATATATTGTAAAACGATGAAATTTTTCGGAGTTTATTCTGAGATACAACAGTGTTAACCTTAAATGTAAGATTTTTAATGTTTTAATTTATCTTTTTGTTATCCTTGTCATATTGTTGTTAACAATGTGTTTTCTTTTGTACAGTTTGCCTGATGAAGTTGTGAAATACAACGAAACGTTGCAACATTTAAAAATTTAACACTGAGTTATTTTTTATGGTCCAAGTTCCTGATAATTTTCATTATTATTTATAAATTATAGATGCTAACAGAAGTCATACTTATTATATTTTTACTAATGATTCACCACATTGATTTAGCATTATCTATTTTCCAGTGCAGCATCAATCAACATGATTTGTACCAAAAAAACGTTGGTTTTTGTATACAAGAATTCAACACTTGCGAAGTACCTCATCAAAACTTCAAGAAATTCTATTTATACAACTTAAGTTTATTTATGAACTAAATATTGAGCTTAATCGGCAAGTAACTTTTGAAGCATATATTTTGTTTGGGTTGAAATATTCTCTTAGTAATAAATTATTGTAGATCACGATGGCAAGTGTATTGAACGATTCTGATAGTGAAGATGAATTACCGCCTGGATGGGAAGAACGAGCTACTGTGGATGGAAATGTTTACTACGTTAAGTAATTGTTCCGAATTTCATCTTATCCTATAGGCCATCCCTGCAACTTCTCGCTAATTTCAAATGCAAATCGCTATAAATTACTCCTATTGCAACATTTCTGAGCTCTGCGAGTTCAAAAACATGAGTTTATAACTGTTTTTAGCTATCTTAGCTCCAAGGTAGAACTGTTATACACTTTTGAGCTCTTTCAGTTTAAAAGTCTAGTTATAGTATAGCATAGTTATATAGCAATAACTATCGGACTCATCAACCGATTTTAGAATGCTTGGCGGCATTTAGCGCAGTTAAGAGAGTTTTATTAAAATTCTCGAAAATTAATCCGATTTAATCATGAAAAAAAATTACTATTGGTTTAAGAATTACACCACAAATGATACTTAAATTGCATTTCAAGATTGGGTTAATTTTAGAATCACAAGCGATACAAAAATTGTATCTGCACTGTGGTGCGAATTTCAAATCACTTTTTAGTGCTTGCGCAAAGCCACTGTATTTTTCAATCCAAGTACCGGTTGTATTCACAATGTGTACATTTATATTTTTCATAATTATTATTAAAATAATAATAAATCCATAAGAAATATCAACGAATATTTATTGTCTATTGTAACTAAGGCTAGAGTAAAGAAGCCGTTAAATAAGTTCCATTTAAAAATGCATCAGATACTAATTTTGAATCACTATGTGGTGTAACTTTAAAATCACCTCAGTTAGCATCACCAGTGGTACAGTTTTTGAGTCACCTGATACGATTTTTACATCACTTTTTTTCTGTGAAAAAGAATTCAAAAATGATATTAAAAACCACACTTTTTTTATTTCTTCAAAATTAAATATCTACTAAACAAATAACTCGATTTTGATGCAGTAAGCGGTAATTAATATTGTTTTTTGCATTTGAGTAGATTTGATTTTAGAATCGGTCGATACTCTAGTTTGAAAGTTATTGCGAGAAGACTTTTTTTTAAATTTTGTTTTTGAGATTTCTCAAAATCTACAGAACTGAATTGATTAAAATTTACATGAAATCTAATGGCAATTCAATTCTTCCGAATGCGGTGAATCGCGGTTCGATCGGTCAAGCTGTGCAAATGTTATGAGTAGTTTAGATACACACTATTAAATACTATTGATAGAGTTTTGAGATTTAAATGTAAAGTGTTTAATTATAACTTTTCAATCATTTAATTTCAGCCACTATGAAAAAAGTACTCAGTGGATCCATCCTCGTACAAGCAGTAAAAAAATAGTTGCGGGAGGTAAATATTAAATTATAATTAAGATTTTTTTTTTGTGAAAATTTTAGCGATTTGCGAAAATGAAGTAAAATCTAAGTAAAGAATCCAGTACGATTTATATAAAACTCACATAAAATAATCTTTCACAAGACTTTCGCAAGACTGCTCTAAAGTTCGATAGTTGCTAGCGTCAAATTCTACCTATGGGTCTTGCTACAGATACTTGTGACAGATTTAAATTGTAAGCATCTGCTGCTAGTTATTGGTGCAAGAAATGTGTCAGAAACCTACAAAATATTATACCATGAGCAAGTTATTCACAGTTCTTGAGTCAGTTTCTTGCGACACGATCTTGTGCCAGGCACATACAGTGATAGAAAAACAATCTTGATTCAAGAAACTTTTTTTTTTCAAAATTTGAACTTCCTAAACTAGATATAGATATATTTCTTTCAAGAATTTTTGTCTCTTGGTTCAAGATAAGCGATAACATTGATTCAAGATGTTACCGACTTGTGTTAAGAATGGCTTTTTTTTGAGTCATTAATTTACTTATTTCCAAGAAATAATTTTTTTTCGGTATAACAATTAAAGACAATTTAGTTTTTGAAATATAATTTGATGAATTAATTTTGAGTTTTTTAAACGATAATGTTATTTTGGTTGAAAAACTAAATGTATCGATTGAAGATAATATAGCTCTTAAGCCAAGAAAATCTAAATCAAGACAAGAAATTCTTAAAGCAAAATAATCATTTGTCTTCCAAAATAAATTCTTATATCAAGAAAATATCTCTTGAGTCAACATAAATCTTCTATCAGTATACGTAGACGGAGACTTTAGAAACTAAATGTTTTGCTCAAGAGTCTGCAACAGGAATCTTGTTCAAATACGTGTTCCTTGGGAGAGTATCATTGAGAATCCGGTACAAATAGAGCCAATTAATTAATTCATAAATAAGGGTAAGACTATTTCAATATGGAAAATTTGTTAAAAAAAATCTAAATTTAGTCAGCGAAATTGATCTCCCTTTATCTTACGCGCCTTCTCAGTAATCTCTCACGACTCTAATTTATTTATCTGCTTTTTCAGTTCTGGAGACCGTGATAATAGCTTTAGAGTTGTATTAAAATTGATTAATTAGGAGCGACCAATCAGCGGGATAAACATGTTTATATAACGGTGCACCCCATTTCAAATTAAAAAAAAAAAAATTACTCAGTTTGTTTCTTATCAATTTTAATGATTCCATATTTTTATTTTTAGAATTGCCATCTGGTTGGGAAAAATGTACCACGGATAATGGAAAAACTTTATTTATTGATCATTTAAATTGTACAACAACTTATACTGATCCTCGATTAGCCTTTGCCATTGAATACAGAGACTCATCTCAATCAGTTCGTCAGAGGTTCGATGCTGGTAGCTCAGCTTTATCTGTCTTACATGGTAAAGATTTAAGAAACAAAGTTGCTTTAATAACAGGATCTAATACGGGCATTGGTAAGGCAATTATTTTTCATGATATCTTGAAAATATAAAGATTTGTATAATTTGAAAAATTTTTTCAAGGATTTGAAACTGCAAAATCATTAGCTTTTCATGGTTGCACAGTTATAATGGCTTGTCGGAATTCTAAAAAAGCTGCTGACGCTATTCGAAAGATAAAAAGTATACGAAATAATGCAACTTGCGAAGCGCTTTCTATGGATTTATCGTCATTACGCAATGTCAAGAATGCAGTCAATGAATTCAAAGAAAAATTTCGGTATTGCATCATAATACAATTATACAAGTGTACAATTATATAATAATATAATTATATAATAGATGTATGCCGATAAATTGTTTATACTCAAATTATAACAGAAAATTTAATATATTATATAGTTAATAAAGTTAAGGTAGTACCCTCGCCAAAGTCGTTTTCTAAGAATTTTTTTTCAATTTCGACAGATTAATATTCATATAATTCTGCATCGATTGACCCAATTAAAAAGTTTTTGACCATCTAGTTTCAGAGATATTTAATTTTAAAGTTTGAGTTTTTTAACGCTCTTATACATAACGGTAGACGGGATCACGAAAGGTTTACCTACAATAGTATATTATACACCGAGGGAAGTAAAGTAAGAAATGTCTCAGATCACATGTAATTGTTGGCCGAGGCGAAGCCGAGGTCAACAAACATGTGATCTGAGGCTTTCTTACTTACTTCCCGAGGAGTGTATGCTATTTTTTTGCTCGACGAAAGCAGAAAGTGGCAACTTCGTTTAGCGCAGCGGGCAGAAAGTTGACGCTTTCTGCCCGTCGAGCAAAAAAAATTTTTATATCTCAGAAACTTTTCGTAGGATCTTTTTAAAAAACTTGAGTAACGGTAACTAACAACTAAACAATTTTTTCAAAATAATTTCATTGATAATTACCAAGCTATTTCAGAGATATTTATGAATAAGTAATAAAAAATTTACCAGACTTTGGCCGAGAAAGGGATACGTTAATGAAGCTATGGTAACAACGCAAGTTTTGTGAGCCGCGAAAAAAGTATGAGACGCGCATGCGCTGTAAAATTAGAAAAGTTTAATGTACGTTAGGTGTAATATTATAGTTAGATATTATAGTATAGCATAGAAAGTAAGTATTTTTTTATATTTATTAAAAATTCAAAAAAGTTAACAATCATATTGTTATTGTATACAGACAATTATATTAAAAATTTTAATATAATAATCTTTTATAAGTTATAAAAATAATAGTCAGATGAAATAACAAAAAATAGTAAAATTTTAAATCATGCTCCAGGAAAAAATAAATTTGCCTAATCATATATATTTATACATGACCATATATTGAGTATGTAGAATTATATATGATTATATGTGAATCTATATATAGTAAGATCTGATTAGACCTGTTATCTAGGGCTACATATGACTATATATAAATCTAAATATAATTAGATCTGATTAGACCTGAGTTACTTAGGGCTATATATGATTATATCTGATCAGATCTAATTGATATTCCGGGAAAAAATAAATTTGCCTAATCATATATATTTATATATGATTATATATAAATTTTTATATCAAATATATATAATCATATATAGACTAATCTATTATATGTATATTTTATATGTCTATACATGATTAGATCTGATTAAACCTGAGTTATCTAGGGCTATATATGATTATGTATAAATCTACATATTATTACATCTGATCAGATTTAATTGATATAGGATCATATATATAATTAAACGTAAAGCTATGTACATCATTATGTCTCATCAAATGTAAATTTTAAACTTACATTTATTAAGATATAATAATATATAATTAGATGCAGCATTTTTTAATAATTATATATAATGATATGTAAACTGATATAACGATTTATTAACTATTAGAAATTTCATTTGTTTGATCTATTAAATTATAATAAACATTTTTTAACATTCAATCAAGCGTCAGGTCCCCGGTTCGATCCTCGCGCACACTTAATTTTTTTTATTTTTATAGAAATAATGATACATAATTATATATGACTAGATCTGGCCAATTTTCAGGTCTAATTATATATAAGTGATTATATATAAATATATATGATTAGGCAAATTCATTTTTTCCCGGGCAGATAATCTACCAACACAAAATATTTAATTACTGATTTTTCTGAAAAAACAAAACAATACTGTCAATTATTTTTTTTCAGACATTGTAATTATATTTCCGAATAAATGTATGTAAATAAATAAATAAACGCATGTATCAAAACACAGGTTAGTCTACAGCTTGTCAATAATGACTCTCTAGTATATGAACCGTACACTCTACATAAACTTTTGAATACGGAAGTTCGAGGGTTCTACCTTAATCAAACAATGTGCGGTATTCGCTCTTAAAACTTAAAAATTGATCAATCAATTTTGAGACAAAATTCTATAAGAAAAATTGCTGAAATAAATTGTAAAACAAAAATTAATCTATAGTGAGAAACAATTTGCTTTGAAAAAATTTTAATTACATTTTTTAAACAAAAAAAAATAATTTCTAAAAAAAAATTTTCAAAAATTAAATCTTATTTAAAATTAATTAATTTCTAAAAGAGAAAAAAAAATTCTTTGAAAAATTTCATTTTGAATGAAAAAGTACTAGAATAAATTTTTAAATAAATTTGAGAAATTGTTTTAAGATAGAAAAGATTCAGTTTGGTATAAATACTCTAAAATTTTGATTTTATTTGAAAAACGACAAGAAAATTAAGCTTTATAAAAAGGGGTTTCTTAAAAGATTAAGTTTTTGTTTAATGTAAAAGATTTCTAATTTTAATATAGTGAAAGAGAAAAAGTAAATTTAAGTTAAAAGATTAAATTTTATTGTAAGTGAAACGCTTCACAACTGCGTTGTTACTAAGTGATCGAAAAGAACAATACCGAAATAAAATTCTCCGAACTAGACAAAGCAAGTATGTGTCAAACCTCGATAGCTTTGTGTAGGATTTTGTTATACTAAAAATCGATTTTTCAATGAAAGACAACAAGTCTATATCAAAACCATTTATGGCTACTGGGTTTTACTGTTGTTATTATACTTGTTTGTTACCCAAGGTAGTTGAGGTCACTTGTCTTAGACTAAAAGTTTAATCCTTAAGAAAGAAATAATATTCTAACTACCACCAGCTACCGGGTTTTACTCATATTACATCCGGTTTTATAATTATTTTTAATTTTGCGAATTTTACATTATTTAAAAAAAAAAGAAAAATTAAAAAAACTTTTCTAAAATTAACTTCCAAAGAATAAACGACACTCAACCAATAAAAATTTTCCCAAGTTAAATTTTTCTAAAAATTAACTAATGACTGAGTATAAATTTTAATTAATTAATTAATTAAAAATTTATTATTCAACATCTTCCATTCTCTCTCTAGGGGTACTTAATGGTTGGGCGCCAATGTAACAGTTTTTAAGCTGCTTAATTGGCCCCCATTAATTAATTGGTTTTGATTTCATTTAGTTGTTCATTTTGTATTTTGTAATTTATTTACAATTAATTAAGGGGCCAATTGTGCAGCTAACAAAACTATTACAAAAAATAAATCAGCGTTATAAGGCGTGCACTTTTGGATTTTCCAAACTTTTACATCTTAATCTCAATTTAAAAAACTCAGATGAATTTCTTTTTTTAGTGCATTGGATATATTGATATTAAATGCAGGCATTTTCGCACATCCGTATTCATTGACCGAAGATGGTTATGAACAAACATTCCAAGTCAATTATTTGTCTCAATATTATTTAACCGTTCTGCTGGAAGATCATTTGAAAATCAATACTGATAGTAGAATAGTGGTGGTCGCTAGTGAATCACACAGGTAGAGTAAATACAATATGTCAATAAATTCTCAAAACTTACTTTTTTATTTATTTAGGTTCTCATCAATACTAGCAAGAGAAGATATTTATCAATTAAAATTATCTCCGTCTATCTTCAAATATTGGCCGATGGATGCATATAATAACTCAAAGCTTTGTAATATTATGTTTGCTCAGGAACTGGCTAAACGATGGCCATCAGTCAGTGTTTTTAGTTGTCATCCAGGAAATATGGTGTTTTCCGATTTACCCCGTTACTCATGTTTCTACAAAGTTCTGTTTGCTTTAGTAAGACCATTTACAAAATCATTGCAGCAGGCAGCCAGTACAGTAGTATTTTGTGCAACAGCAAGCGAATTAGAAGGCCTATCAAATATGTATTTTAGTAATTGCTATCGTTGTAAATCATCTAACACTTCTTTGAACTCAAGTTTAACTTCTAAATTATGGTCTATTAGCAAAGATATGATAGCAACAGCCACCAAACATACAAATTACAACAGTTTTTAATTATTTAGTGTTTGAATCTAAATATAATGTGTACAAATTATTCAAACAATGTAAAAATAAAAAGAAAAAAATAAACAGGGTAACATTGAAAACAATTGATATTTATTGTACGATTCCAACTGTGATATTAGTTTTCAACACTAACTATATTTAATTAGTATAATATTCTGTGAGATAGTCAGCTGTTGGTTTCAAAATAGCTTTATCTTTTAAACTTATGACCCAACCGGGTGCTAGACCATGAAATACCTGCCGTGGATTTTTACGTTTCGCAAGCATGTTGAATTTAGGATCATTTTCTAATTCCGGTAAAATGTAACCATATTTTTGTGATAAAACAAGTCTTTCATGTGCAACTTGTTGTACATCAGCTAGGTAACCTCGAGAAGCTGCACTACTGTAATATTCTAAGCAATCCATAGGTGGTAGCATTCTTCGAGGAATTGGGCTACCTGAAAATTAAATCACGATTGGATATCATTAAAAAGTTAATGAATATGGACATTCAATAGTTGCTTAATTACAGACATTTGAAAAGAATAAAATTCAAGCGTTTAAAATTTCACTCTTATAAATTTCAGATAACAATAATGTTGAACATATATAAAACACTAAAAAATTTCCTGAACTTTATTATTTTAAAAATATTTCTTTAGTTGCTTGTCATCGAAAATTAATAGTTCCATACAGTTGCTTCTATTTGCAAAAAAGTAATTTAAATCATGAAAAGATTCATTTAATTGATTTAATTCTTTATGTAAATAAGATCACTAAATATTAAAATAATTAAAGAGTATCATGGATACAAAAAAGGTATTCAGTGAAATGACCAATATTTAACAATAACTCGTAATGTATTTAATTGAGTAAGTTAAAGTAAATATAAAATGCATTACCTCTTTTAAAAAATTTTTTTGTATCTGCTAAGCAATCTAAGCTAATCTTATCATAATAAGCTGTAGTTATCGTGCCTCCATTTTTTTCGATTGCCGCTATTACTGGCTCAGTTGTCCATTGTACCTCAATATTAACTTTGGAACTGAAGTGATCAGCACCCTATTAATTGAAAAACAGCTCTTCAATAAGAGTAAACAATTGTGGTTCTGATAGCTAGTACGTTTAAACTTTCCATAAAATTAGAATTAAATTTAACATAAAAAATGCTTATATTTGATATTAGAAAGATCTAAAAAATTTAGAGCAAAAAATGTTGAGCCAAGATCAGGCGCAATTTGACAACTTCTCAAGTTTTCCTTACATTACCGTGTGATTATAACAAACTCCAAAAATATTTACGTTAAATTGAGCTCTGTATTGATCTCACATCATTACGATTAAATCTCTAATAATGTTTTACTTAAAATCAATCATAAATTTAGGGGAATAAATTAATATTGAAAGCTGTCCGTAAAACCCTGACTGTATATTAATAGATAATCGATTTTTATACAAACATCAATAGTGAGTTGAAAACCAGCATGAGTCTGCCTTGTATCGATCGAAAATAAACCAGTATTTATCAAAGTTGCGAGATCAATCGGTTTTGAGATATCAATTCGGTTTGTATCTATAAGCATTTGCAGTTGTTGCAAACTGAATGGAGGATATTGACGCCTCAAACTAAAAAAAATTTTTTCATTAATAGAACATTTATTCAAAAATGCAAAATTTGTATTATGTTAACAACTCACTGGTGATTTTTGTAATATGGTTCGAAACCAAATCTAAGATAAAATGGTCTATTTCCTGTTTCATATCCAAGTCTCATGTAATTCTGTCGTTGACCAGAACCTTTGTTTCCATGACCATGTTTGTCACCGCCGTGTTGACCTCTTCCTCTTTTATTCTGAAAATGGTGCATGATTTTTTTTTTTTTAATTACAAGAAAAAAAAATTATTAATAATAATTGATCGGAACCTTTTTCAATGTACCAGGATTAGCTCGTAAATTTCCCAAACATACTCTAGGTAGTGATTTTAACATCAACAGAGCCAAATCTCGACCACCACTTCCTCCAACTGACATTGTTAATATATTTCGATAAGTAAAAAATTTTCTTAAAAAATTGGTGGTCAGTTTTGTTGTCGTGATTTTTGAATTTGAATCAATTTTTCTCTAAATAAAATTTTCAATTACTTTCACAGTTGCTTTGATTGAAAATGTAGAGAAACTATGTTTAGGTTAGAAACAGTGTGGCCAGATCGTGCGATTTTTTTACCCCCACTTTGTACCGCTTTCAATATAGTCAGATGAGGGCTCACTGTATATGGCCCCACTTGAATTTTTTTTTTTATTTTTTTAATTTTTTTCTATTTGAATTATTAGTTCTTCGTTAGTTCTTGATTGTTCGAACATTTAAATTGTTTGTTCGTCTTTTATTTATTTATAATTAATTAAAAAAATTTCGATCCTTAAGTTGGCTCCCCTTACCTTATATTTCTACTTTTATTATCGAAATTAATATTTTCTTATTAATTATCATCTGTTCGACCCTTATTGACGTTTGTTCGATTATAAATTTGCAATAATTATTAATTATTCTATATTTTTAATTAGAAATTCGTAATCCTCTTGAGGCTGTGGTGCGCATGCGCGCACGTTGTAATATATATCACCGTCATAATAATATCTACGTGTGTCTATGTTGTGTACGTAAAAAAATACTCTTTTTCAGACATCATTTAACATTTACCAATTTAAAAGATTAATTTTTTTCTATAATGGAAGTATTTTAATTAAATTAGTTATTCTATTTTGTTCTCATTGTAAAATATAAACAACATTTTCTGTGTGATTTTAACACTACTCCAATTCCATAACACATTTTGCTAATCTGTTCGTAAGATTTTGGAATCAGAATTCAATGAACTGACATTGACAATATTTTCTATTTTTACAATTTACAAATTTCTACTGTAGAAATAAAAAAAATACTGATTTTTAAAAGTTGAAGTGTTAGGTCATATAACAAATCCAAAATCATCAAAAGTTGAATAAATTTAATATTATCTAATTTAGTGATATATTTTGTAATTTAATATTAATGTATAAGATTATTAACCAGTTGAATAAATTTAATATTTTTAATTTTGTCATTATAGCATCATAGGTATGGATCTGATTAGTGAGTTACTACCCAACATCAATATCAGAACAACTCAAATAATGAATCGAAGAAGCCAAGTGAAACATTAACAACAAAAACAAGGTTCTAAAAAATTTTAAATGAAAAAGTATAACCTCAACAATATCGTCATACATAAAACTAACAGTTAATTAAGAAAGTTTAATTTTTATCATTATTATTTCAGTTAAATAATTTATAATATTCAATTTGGGTAAAATTCAAAATGGTTTGTTGGAATGTTGCTTTACAGTCTTGGTTCGACACTGAACAAAATAACAACAATCATTTTAACCTTAACATCATACCTGTTAATTATTGGCAACAAGTTCTCCATTCAGTCAACGAAAATCTACTACACAAATTCCTGAAAAATTTTGCTTCAACTACAGAGAATCTTATGCCCCACAGATACGAGATAAAGAGGAGCAGAATTACAGTGTACTATTCAATGACTATGTCATTTCAAAAGAATTATTAGATACTATGTTAGAAGAAAGTTATGGCAGTTCATGGCAGATAAATCGTTAGTCATCGATCCTCGATAAGCAAAATGGTGTTTACTTTTGATCGCGTGACGGTCGTCAACTATCATAAATGGTGACTTTTTCAAAACTTTCCAGTGTCCAATGGCTAGCCTAAATGTATTTGTCAAAACCTAAGAGGAGAAGATCACCAAGTCAGCATTTCAACAAAATCAAGATCAACTAGATGCAGCTACTTACTATTTAACAATGAGAAAAGAACGACCGCGATGAATGCATACATAATTTATTTTTAACGATTTCACGGATAATCATTGACGGTACGCATACGTATTTTTTGGTAAACAGACGTTGATATTGTTAAAATATGTTTTACCAAATTTAACGAGATACAGTTGACAATGATTTTATCGAGACTTCACGAAGATGATATAGTTGCTTCAAACTTTAAACAGCTGCTATTCAAAGGGATTTTATGTTGTGAAGATAATAAAACAATTACTGATCAAACTCATATGCATTTAGATCCATTTTTAAGAAGCGTTGAAGAAACATTGAAGACAGTAGCCATCGGCATACGAAGGCAGTGAACTGAGTCTTTTGTACAATCTTACCTGACCCCGAGCACACAATTTGTTGATTCATACTTGGATGGTGAGCATGGGTATTCCAAAGGTTAAAAATTCAGTAAACTTTTGCGATGAGTGAGCCCTACGATGGATTAGGGCTGCTCAGCCATAAACTGTTTTGAGCCAACTATTAAAGAAGGTAGGGAACTTGAATTCAAGTGAAATGATGACAAGCCTTGTCGAAGATGCCAAGTCCATATACGAGCATTCGAAAGAAGTAATAGTAAGTAAGTTCAAAAGAAATAATTATTATTTTATTTATTTGCTTTATTGATTGTAATGAGTTTCTATATTAAATTCAAAACTTGATGCTGCTATAAGGAAACGAAAGAAACAATGACAATGGAAATAGGACTGGAGCCAGTGAAAAAAAAATCTGAAGAGGAGATTCATATATATTGTTCAATATGATAAATTAATGCAATTTTTTATTAATTTTACGATAAATGTCGTCAAAATGGGCAAAAGGTTAGTATTTTTTCAATAATATTTTTTTCTTTTTAAAAATTTATTTTAGATGTGCGATTTTCGATGTTGATGCAAGCAAAAATTATCGTGGATTTTTTTATATCTATTAAATGTCAAATTAATCTATTCTTGAGTACATATGTTCCTTAGATTATTGGCATTATGATTCATCATTGTTTATGTTTTGTTTACACAACTAGACGCGGTACGTCATTATATTCGAAAACCCTGCTATAACCTTAAACGACCAATAACAAACCGCATAAAAAGTTTACCGAAATTAAGAACTAACTTTTTAGAGAAGGATAGAGAGGAATTCCTCTGATAACAATAAAATTAAATTGATGTTTATTATGAATTTATCATAACATACGTCGATATAGCAGTAATTGATTCTCTTATGAAAAAATTTTACCAATTCTTAATTTTGCAATTAAAAAAAAATAAATTTTACCAAAATTGTTATAAATAGCATATTTACGACGAAAGTTTTTCATTCTAAAACGAACTATTAATTATTAATAATATTTTATTAATTATTATTAATAATAGTTTATGGATATATTTAGTATACGTGTAGTTTTTACTCTTAAACAAATGACTAACGCGACCGTTATATTATTATATCTACGTATTGTTTTACACTCATGTAGTGTAAGTACTAACAAACGAAACTTAATGTGAAAGGTTAATTATTATTACATTTAATTTTTTTTATCTTGTAATTTTACTTATTACTCATTCTGTTTCTTTTTTACAGAAATAATTCGAAAAATATGCCACCAACATCAGTTGTATCAGTTGAGTTAGCTGTTAACATAATAAAAAAATACATTTCTCACTTTGTAAATGGACTACTACCGTGGAATTCTGATGTCTGGAAGCTAATTCAGAAAGATTCTGAACTCAAAGGAAAATGGACTATTGGTAGTGTTAGAACTAATATCCGAGAAGATAGAAGGAATATTTTGACTGAAGCTAGAAGACAATGTGGTACTTTAGACCCTAACTCTACTAAAAAATCAAATAAATTGGATCAAAATGGTAAAATCTCTAACATTTCATATAATACTAGTGAGGATGAAGATAGTGCTGATGATGCTGTTAATGATATGTCAGGTTTAGATTCTGAAGAGGATGATGTTGATGAGCAAGAACCTTTTACTGTCGAACTTTCTAGAGAGCTTTGGAATGAAATTAAAAATCAGGAACCTTTGGTTTATAAAGGTCGCAAGTATATTGGATTTAAACCAAGAGTGTGGACAAACAAAATATCATTCGCTTTTTTTAAGCAGTGTCATCTAAAATGTGCTTTTGTCTTTAAACGAGGTCGAATAACTGAGAATGGTAGAAATTATGCGACAATGAATGGACATTGTAAGGCTAAAAACTGTAAGAATCGAGTAAGAGGAGTTATTAAAGATTGTCCTGGCGACGTTGGACCTGTATACATCAAAATGTTCTGTCGTGACACCAGATTTGTTAAACATGATGACGTTAAAAGGCCGCTAAATGGAACAGAACGTTCACAGGTGCAAGAAGAATTGACGAAAATTGGTGCTTCTGCTTGGAGAAAAAAGAAAGCCCAAGAAACTTTGGATCCAGGTGATACTGGTTCACCATTCGTTTATAATGCAAATACACTGCATCAAGCTAAAAAAGAAGTCTGTGATAAAGAGCTTAATATAAATCCACAAGACAAAAGAGATATGATTTCAGCCATTCGCAAAATGAATGTTGATCCAACTTACGTTCACTTAATTTTAGCGATTGGTTACTCGCCTTTTTATGTATTTTACGCTACACCAACACAGTTCCAAGCATATGATGAATATCAGCGTACACACCGGAAATATTCATCTATATACGTTGATGCAACTGGTGGTGTTGTAAAAAGGTTAGTTGATTCTAGTGGTGAGAAAACTGGTTATATTTTTTTGTACGAAATTGTCATTAATTTTGATGGTACTTCAGTAGCTATACATCAAATGTTGTCTGAGACGCATGACGTGAATTTTATCACTTTTTGGCTCCGACGATGGCTTCAAAAATGCAAAGCACCTAGTCAAGCCGTTTCAGACGGATCAAAATCTCTATTAAACGCCATGTCATTAGCTTTTAACTAAAAACCGTTGAAAGAATATATTAATTATTGTTTTGAAATTATCACCACTGACTCTGACAAACGGCCAAATACATTTATAAGGCTAGACACTGCGCATTTACTTCATTCTGTGTCCAAGTGGAAATGTTTTCAATCGGCATTAAATAAAATCGTGAAAACTTTCTTTATTCATTGTATGGCTTTGTTAATTGAATGTAAAACTTTAAAAAGGCTGCAAGAAATTTTTATATTAATGTTGATAGTTGCGGATACTGAATTTGAAGATTCGGTGATTGCGGTTGACAATAAATGTCTAACTCCTAAAGAAGCCAGACAATTTTTGGAAAATTTGATTATGGATCGAAAATCCAACTCTGAGATTTTAGTACCTGACATTGATGAAGATGAGTTGGAAATAAAAGAAAAAGGTAGAAATTTCTTGGATCAATTTTCAAAGCTTGATGTTAATAATCTTGGTTGGTCTGTAGAACTTATAAAATGGGTAGATACTCTTGATGAAAAAGCAAGCACTATTATCTCAACTGGCTCTGAGCTAAATAGTTTTCGAGTAGAAGGCTCACGTGAACAGTTTCTTACAAAAATCAAAGAATTTCCAATTTTCACGAATATCTGCACGCCTGATACGATGTCTAGAGCAACATCCTGCTATGTTGAAGGTGACTTTAAAGATTTAAAAATGAATTTGAAGAAACGCGTCAGCTTGCCTACCACACTCCTAAAGTTTTTAAAATTGCACATCCAAGAATTGTTGGGTGGTATCTGCATTTTTAGATATAAAGTTAATAAATTCATAGTTGATAACCAGTATCTTGATGATTTAAATGATGATGATCATGGTAAGTGGTTCGAAAATTGGAGAGGATTGGGTAAGAAGGGAGCTGCTCAAAATATGTGGACAAGTCATAGTAATGCAGAAGAAGAAAATGTACCCGGCAATAGTGATTCAGCAAATGATGAAGATCAGAAGGATAATAATTCAACAGAAAAAAATGATCCCAACAATAACAATTATTCCAAAAAAGAACCACAAAACGAGGATAGTGATATTATATTTACTGTTGAAAATGTGAATTCGAATTTAAATGGAGATTTTTCATCGATTATTTACGATCACAATTATTCGCTAACATCCGACTCGCCAGTTCACTCATTTCCTGCTACTGAATCAGGTCAAGATTACCTAGAAAAAATTTATAAAGCTAAATCAGATAACAGAAAAGATACGAAGTATTTTCAAAATTACACAGAAATTAAATTACAAAACAGCCTAGTAGATAAAAAAACAAAAAAACAATTTATTTTAAGTAATGGTAATTCTTCTGGCACTGTAAAATTTGATAATCAAACTTGGATAGTTTATAACACATGCCCGTTTGATGTGATAATCCAACTACTATTCAATGGTGCGTTAGAAAATCCTAATTTTTATGAATTTATTACTCAAAGTGACAGCCTAGTCTTCAAATTTTTATCAAATTTTATGAAAAAAGGTCCCACTCAAGAAATTTACCACGAACGATTGTCAGTCTTGTATCCTTTTATATTGAAAAAAATAATAATAACCAAATGGAAGAGATATTTGATAAAAAATAAAAAAAAAAAGTGTTATGTCAGACTATGAATTGCGAAGACAACATAACAGTATTATGGAAGAAATTAATGGAAAAGTCACCAAGTCTACTGGAGCAAACAGTTTGTTCAAATCCAGATTGCCATGCATATACGACTTTTTTCCCAGCTATGCCTGTCAATCACAAAATCATCATGAAAAAAGGTTTTAGTGCTTTAGAAAAAGCGCTAGAATTCTACGACGTAGTTTATAATATTCCATGTCGACTTTGTAAACTCGGAAAACAAACACGTCAGAACGTGCTCAAGCAGTATCTATATATCGAATTAGACATTCGTGGATGTACCACTGAAAAGTCTGGACGTAAAGGCAAATTAAGAGATTTTCCCGTTAGAATCTGCTTGAATAATCAAAATGACGATGGAATTTCATGTAATTTATGTTTCCGGTAAGTTGAAAATACTTCATTTTGTTCTCGAGATGATATATATGTAAAAGTAATTTTAAAAATTAACCACTCCTCAATATTTATTTTTAGATTATCTGGAATTGCAGCTTATGACACTGGTCATTACTTAGCATACTGTAGGAAATTATCGGGCACTTGGACAAAGTTTAATGACCTAAAATCTAAACCTGAATTTGTAAGTCTTGGTTTTGAGTTAGAACCTCACGGAGCTTTTTATGTTTTGGAAGAGGAAGTGATAATATAATTTGTACTCTAAAAAAAAAACCAAGTTACATGTTTTTATTTGATATAATTTACTAAAAATGATAAAGAGCACTACTACTTTTATGTAAAATTAAGATTATGTCATAATGTGCCATGCAATTTTAACTAAGTACCTTTATGTTAATAACTTAAAGAAAATTATAAAAAATTCTAAACGTAACAAAATTTTATTTAATGTTTTCGTGGAATATTTAATTATTTTATTTGTAAGACAAGTAATAAAAATTATTTATTTATTATAAATATAATAATGTAATACGTTCTTCTTCTGTATTTTAAGTGGATTACCTTTTGTCTTTTCCAGTTGCGTATATGAACATTACACTTAGGGATAACATTTTTAGTAATAGCGCTTGTCTGAACCTAGATGCAATTGAAAATATGAAACTATACCACTTTTCTACACCTGGTGACTTTATTTTGGCTGCTGATTAAATCTCCTTTGAGATATTGATGTAATTCAATTTGTTTTGCTCCACACTGCTATCACCTCCTTCGCCTCTCCGTCTTTGACTAGTTTTTCAATCTTAAGTATATTTCCATATAGTTTATTTATTGGTTTACCTCAATTTACTGTCTGTATGATTAGCTAGTCGACACTTACTTTCACTTTATTACCTCACGGCTTCTGAATATGTACTCTATCAGTTTATTGTTTGCTTTAAGCTGTAAGTCTTAGAACTTAATTAACTAAAAAAATTAATTTGTAAATGACTGAGAATAAAAAGTGGTTCGAAGAAGTCTAATAAATTATAAAGATAGCAATAATAAAAATAATGTAGAAAGCATTGCTTCATTCTTATTCGTTATTCACCACTACTATTCTTTATTTATACATTTGAATCATTTTAATATAATTATTAAATAATTTTCCGTAATAGTAAAAGGTATATTAAATAACTGAGCAGTTAAGATAGAATTCCATTTTTCAGAGGATATTTTTTTATCGCTCAGAAGAGATAAATTACTTCCAAGTCTGTTTCAAGTAAGACAATAATGGATTTTAGTAATAATTTTACTCAATAATTTAAATAACAAAATAATCGTCCTGTTTATGATAAATAAGTTATAATGCAATTATTTTTCTTTCCATTATCGTCATAGCAGCGTTTACGCATATCCTTTCTTAAATTTCGTGGCACCAGAAACATTTGGCACGTCTAGGAATGGATTTCCGGAAGTTGATGTCGCAGGTCCATCGACTGACTGTTTAACTTGAGATGCTGATTAATCTTCGTCTTAATTCCAAATTAATTTAATAAAACGTATTAGTTTGTAAATATAATTTTTTTTATCCTGAAATTGGCTGATGTTAAACAATTTTTATTTTTTTTTTTAATTAAAATGTAGTGAAAGAAAAATAAAAATCTGTACTCGCAAAAAATTAAAGAAATCATGGGTAGAATTTCTTATAAACTTTTTTTTTACGTAATTTATCATTTTAAAAAACTTCCAAAAATTGTATCAAAAATAAGTATCGGCTAAATTGAAGATTATTTTTTTATAATTAAAAAATGGAAAATATTGTTTAAAAATAATTTTAATATATATATATATATATATTATCCTTCCTGCCGAAATATTTTTTTCAGAAGCAAGAGTATTAATAAATAAATATAAAAGTGACATGTATTCATGTTTTCTTTGTGAATTCGTTACGTTTGAATGAATATTATCATCATTATTAAAACATTTTAGAAGATTTAATTAATAAATAAATAATAGAAAGGAATTAAGTGTGAGTTATTCCCTTAGTAGAATTTTCATTATTGTTCTGTGTATGAGGAAGAAATCTACTTCCGTTTCGGCTGCCAAATGGAGTTTTTTTTGTTGAGTTTGTTGAGAACATAAAAAATGAATTAATTATTACAACGTAATATGAATTACTTTGGGAATTAAAAGAGCCAGGATTACAGTCTATGCATCTTTTTGAAAAAAATACAAGCACTCTTTTTCTCTCCTGAGTCTCGCTAGTTGACAAGAATTGCGCGAGAAACTTTCTGAGAGCTACATTCAGCATGTCTCGTTCAAAATTGAAGTACTTCAGGTACTCTTCAACGACACCTCTGGAGAAGTTGTTGCTGGAAACAAAATAGATTATCAATTTCAATTTAAAATAAATTAATAACCAAAAAAAATTATTTAATTTAATTATTAAAATAAAAATAATCATTTTTTTTATTGCTATTATAATTATCGGATAAGTATTTTTTGCGGAGATGTCAAAGCATGTTTTGACCTGAAACCAGCAGGTGATTAAGAAAAAGAATGCAGAGTTCCGAGCTGAAGTAACACAAAAGAATCCTGAGGACAAGGACAGCAGGAAAATACCTGATAACCAACAGCATTTGTAGGACTCACGCTGGAAAGTGGGTGGTCGTTATTTTCCCCGAAGCTTCTGTGACGATTTTGTCGTAGGCTTCCTGCAGAATTATTGTTGCTGTTGTTACCATTATTATTACTATTTCCATTACTATTGCTATTACTATTATTTCATGAAAGAGAGTCCTTGTCAGGGCCTTTGACTTGTATCACTATGTGATGATCACTTGTCTCTTGGCTGTACACGGTTTTAAGTCGCTTTTGGGGCGGTTCACTTACGAGAATTGTCGGGTCACTGTCACTCGAATCACTCACCATCATAGTATTTCGCGCACTAAGTATATCCATTGTCTTTTTGTTATTGTAGTCGAGGTTGGACATATTACTGATAGCTTCCGACTGCGAGATCCAGAATTCGAGGACATTACCGAGGTCGGCGACGCTGGTGACAAAGACCGCTAAGGGCTGGTGTCTTCAATAGACGAAGAATTGCTGCCCATCGACGACGAAGACGACTGGGAAGTATCGTTCTGGCAGCATGAGGTGCGTTCTAACGCTGAAGGTAAGCTGACAAGGGCGTTATCGCCATCATTGTTGGGACTAGTAGGCACCGAGTTGTGATGATGGGTTGTGGCGGTGATGGCAGTGGATGTAGTGATTGTTGTACCTCAACGAGTCCACTTTCTTCTGTTACATTGGCAGTAATCCTGAGCTCTGTTGTGTGTGCGATAAGTTAAGTATCAAGTCGCCGGTCATCATGTATGCTTCGAACGTTAAAGTCAAGTTAATAGAATTAGTTTGTAAAATAATAAAACGAATTTCAGACAATTAATATAGCCACCTCGGTGTGTTCTTGTGCTTAGTGAATTTCTTACCAGACACAGACTCCCACTGGGCAAGCTCCTCTTTTTTGGAGTTCTCGGCTGGCGGAAGAAGTAGTGTTAAAATCACACAGAAAATATTGTTTATATTTTACAATGAGAACAAAATAGAATAACTAATTTAATTAAAATACTTCCATTATAGAAAAAAATTAATCTATTAAATTGGTAATTGTTTAATGATGTCTGAAAAAGAGTATTTTTTTACGTACACAACATGGACGCACGTAGATATTATTATGACGGTGATATATATTACAACGTGTGCGCATGCGCACCACAGCCTCAAGAGGATTACGAATTTCTAATTAAAAATATAGAATAATTAATAATTATTGCAAATTTATAATCGAACAAACGTCAATAAGGGTCGAACAGATGATAATTAATAAGAAAATATTAATTTCAATAATAAAAGTAGAAATATAAGGTAAGGGGGGCCAACTTAAGGATCGAAATTTGTTTAATTAATTATAAATAAATAAAAGACGAACAAACAATTTAAATGTTCGAACAATCAAGAACTAATGAAGAACTAATAATTCAAATAGAAAAAAATTAAAAAAATAAAAAAAAAAAATTCAAGTGGGGCCAATGGATCTCTCTCAAATTGGCGGGGGAAAATCAATTTTTTGCAATTTTTTTTGCTAATTTGATTGTTCGTGATTGTTTGAACAAAAATAATGTTTGTTCGTTTTTCGTTTTTTTTTTAATTTTCAAAAATTTGACCTAAACCTGGCGCTGACAATTATAGTATCTAGACTTTTTTTTTTTTTTTCAATCAATCTAAGCTAGTTATCGTTTGTTCGATAAAAAAAATTGTTTGTTCGATCTTATTTACGCTGATAATTAATTTTTTAATATCATTACACCCACCTTACTTATATGCATGTTCAAATAAACACGACTGCGCATGCGCAAACTCAACTGATGCGCGGCCATTTAAATTGCATCCAATAACATCAATGCTCCACAAATCCCATATACTAGGTATACAACTTTTGATTATTTGCATCACTATTATTATCATAATCCTCGACAATATGATTTTTCAATGTATCATTGTTGAGCGGGTATCTTTTACCCATATCCCGATAATACATATGTGTCAGTTACTCCCGATGATACATATTCCAATTATGTATTCAAATTTCGATTACACATATACTCAATGATACATATGCAATGATACACATCCCGATGAATGATACTAAAATTAGCCGACGTTAAACAATTTTTGATTTTTTTTATTAATTAAATTACAAGTAAAAAAATTAGGAATACGGTAGACCCTGAAGGCCATCCGTTCCCGCTAATTCCATTTCTAGGTGCATAAAACTGCACTAATGATGTTTTTGAGCTCTTCGAGCTCAAAAATACAATCCATGTGTTATTTTGAGCTCTTCGAGCTTAAAAGTCTGATAGAAGTATCATAGAACAATATTCTTTTAATTTTCAAACCGCACTAACTTTTCAATAAATCAACCGATTTTCACGCGGTTAGCAGAATTTGACGCAATTTTTTTAGTTTCATGATGAATCTTCAAGTTTGAATTGATAAAACTAGGACATTTGGAGTAATTCCAAAAAAAAACACTTTTTTTGGTTTTTTTTTGTTCATGATATTTCTTGAACGAATTGACCAATTTTGACCGGCTTGACGGCGATCGACATAATTTTTTCATGCTAATAGCTGATTAGTTTTTGAAATCGATCAGTGCAGCCGTTTAAAAAGTATTCCAAAAAATGTCGGAGTTATGTTAAAAAACACTTGTTTTCAAATCTTTTATTGACGATATCTTTCGAACTAATCAATCGATTTCTACGTTTTTGGCGGCGATCGACGCAATATCTTAAGTTCTAAAAATTATTCTATATCATTTCAAACGATCCGAGAAGATATAACGTAGTTATGTCAAAAAAACACTTTTTTCGATTTTCTTTCGTTCACGATATCTCCCGAACGAATCAACCGATTTGACCGAATTAGCAACGATCGGCGTGGTTTTTCAAGCTTAAGTGCAGATTAGTTATTGAAGTTGATCGATAGAGCCGTTTAAAAGATATTTCAAAAAAACCACTTTCAAAAATGATTTTTTTATTTTTTTTGAGATTTTTCAAGATTTCTTAAAATCTATCGGTACGAATCGGTTCAAATTCTCAGGAAATCTAAGTTCGAGATAACTCTTTAGAACGCCGTTTAGTTCGTTCCGATCGGTTCAGTCGCTCAAAAGTTATAAACGAGTCACACACACACACACACACACACACAGTGACAACATGCTAAAAAGCTGTCGGTTGAATGGGAACGAGTGGACGGGCCGAGCAATAGCGATAAGAAAAAGGATGTTAAAGAACTATTCAAACTAAATTTGCCCTCGTCGATATTCACCTCTTCTATGGAAGAAAAAGTTGGTTTTTTGAATAAAGCTGCGCCAGTTTCGGGACCGAGACTGGATTTTGATCCCGATGTAGAGACTGCTATGGATGACGACTTTGACTATGATGATCCTGATAATCAGCTGAAGGATGATTTCGTGCATTTGGCTAACGCAGAAAGTTCTGGTCAATTCAATGAGCAAGATGGGTATGAGTATGATTCAGATGCTTCTTTGGAACCCTTTGATATTTCTGAAGAAGAGAGAGACGAAGTTGGCAGTTTAAATAGTCCTCGATATTAGTTTGAAGAAGAATAAGAAACTAAGTCGAGATTCACCGAGTATTCTATGAGCAGTAGTGTCATCGGAAGACATCAACAGCTGGCACTTGTTGATGAAAAGTTGAAAAGGTAAGACTATCAAAGTAAACTATGTACTATTCGTTAGTTAAATAGTACTGAGTAATTAATTATATCGTTGTTTATGATAGATGTATGCAGCTTATGATGAAGAACAAATAGGAGCACTTGATGGTGAAGAAATTGAAGGATATGTTGACGATAATTTAGAATATATATTATAAATAGAAAAATACTTTCAAAAACAACAAAAAGAATCTGTAAGTATTTAATTAAATTTTATTAATTTAAATAAGTTGATTAGTTAATGTAATATTGGATATTTCAGGCAGTAAGCATTTCAGAATTAATGAAAGATTGCTTAAAAATAATTGAATCGTACTTAGACTCTGATGAAGAACTAGAATAAGTCGAAGTAGACGAACGTCTAAGAAATAAATGGAACTGTGAAAGTATCTTGTCTACTCAGCAACATTTATAATCATCCTAAAATACTGGAAGAATCTAGAATTAAGGTATTTTTTTTTTTTCATCACGATTTTTATTCCACATATCAGATAAGAAATACATTAATATAACAACTATTATTACAGAGGGAAAAAAAAATAAAAATAAACAAACACACGGGAATACCCTATGGTGTATTGGGCGAGCGGCCTGGAAAACTGACAGCAAAAAATTAGGCTCTATTAGGTTTGGAAAACGAGAACGAAAGAAATCCATCTCCTGCTACGAGATCGATCGCAGAGATTGAAAAAAGTTATTATAGTATGATCAGTAAGAGAGTGAAGGATGAAAGTCCTGGAAAAAAAAAAAAAAAAAAAAAAAAAAAACGTTAAGGGAAATTGAAGAATTATCGAAAGGTGCTTTTATTTTTATTTTTCATTCACTTGCTTACAGTATTATATAAATAAATAAATAAATGAATATAAATACTTTTGTTAATAAAAAATAATTTAATATTAATTTAAAAGTCATATATACCAAATGCACTAGGAGCATTTTCTGCATATATTTTTCCTGGATCTATTTAAATGCCCTCATATGTCATAGGATGATCTTCGTATTTTATATTTTCACTATCCTTATTTTTAACTTGACAATCCTGTAAAACAATTTAATTAATTAAAAATATTTAAAACAGCTGGCAAAAATATTTTTTTCTAAATTACCAATATTATAACCGTTTCTAAATAAATATTTAACAAATAAAAACTTGATGACAAAGTATCAGACGAACTCAGCATATCAGAAGCAACGTCACTTTACACTACCGGCTTCAGTTTTCACCTGATACTTTGAATAATTCATCAATTTTGATGACAATGTGTAAGAGAAAGGTTCACCATGTTCATCTTCTTTCTCCAAGTACTAAATGTAACAAGATCCTATAATTAATCATTATCACTTATTCATTAACACATTTGATATGAATAAACTCTCAATATTTCCTTGTCTTTTTTTTCCTAATCGCCTATCGCCGAATAATTAATCTACTTTTGTTTCAAAGTAAAATTTATGAGATTTAAACATTGATAAAAAACTATCTTGATTCAAGCAAAATAATCTTGATCCAATAAATTTATTTTAAAGATTTTAATAATTATCAAACTTATAAAAATTATAATTAAAATCTTGTTTCTAAAATTATTATTTAGTATTTTACGTGTAGAATTTTAGTTTAAAATTTTAAAATTTACAAAAGAACCTTATAAGTATAATAAAATCTTATCTATATATATATATAATATATATATATATATATATATATATATATATATATATATATATATTATATATATATATTTATATATATATATATATAAGAGATTTCCACCTATATATTGACTCATCACGATATCTCTGGAACCATAAGGCGTAGCGACTTGAAATTTGGTAGGATTATTCCTTTCGCCGAGTAGAGGTCAGCTAAGAACGATTTTACGAAATTCCACCCATAAGGGGGTTGCGGGGGCGTTAACAATGGAAATTCCCATTTTTAACCTATAGCTGCTATCGACTTCAAATTTGGTAGGAATCTCCTATATGTGATGTAGAAAATGATCTAAGAGCGGATTTTATGACAATCTACTTCCAATATGGATTGCGGGGGTGGACGTCAACAATAAAAATTAAAAATTTTTGACTTCTAGCTCCTACAGACTTTTAATTTTTATGAATTTGTGTAAGTAATGTAAAAATAATTTATGAACGAATTCTACGATATCCCACTCCACAGAGGAATGCGGGGGTGGATCTTAACAATGAAAATTTTAAATTTTTTAGCTGTAGCTTCTAAAGGCTAAGAATTTGGTAAGAATCTGTTCTATGGGATGTAGTTGTAGAAATGATCTAAGATCGTATTTTATGACAATCTACTCCCAATATGGATTGCGGGGGTGGACGTTAACAATGAAAATTAAAAATTTTCGACTTCTAGCTACTACAGACTCCTAATTTTGTATGAATTTTGTGTAAGTGATGTAAAAATAATTTATGAACGAATTTTACGATATCCCTTCCGACAGGGGTTGCGGGGTGGGTGTTAACAATTGAATTTTTAAATTTCGAGCTGTAGCTCCCTATAAGCTCAAATTTGAAAAGA